>JASTWP010002596.1:0-39874 GCA_030770255.1 Temnothorax ravouxi | reverse complement strand
GTGCAGTATCAACTTTCTTATGTGTTATATGTGCGAATATAAATTCGCGAGTGATGGTATTTGTGTGCGCGAGTTATTTTAAGTAATTTCTTCCTGAGAATCCGTGTAAAAAATCTTCAGCGGGTTAATCGATTTAAGTAAAATAGTATAAGGCTTCATTCAAATAATACGCGTGAATAATAATACTAATGTCAAATTATGCAATATAAAGTAAAATATTTAAGAAACTAACTATTAATGCAATATGAAGTAAAATGTTTAAGAAACTATAAAATAGATTATGTACAAAACGTAAAAAATTATAGAAAATGGAAAGAAAAACTTTAATATCCGATTTCTGACCATGAATTCGGTGTATTTGTAATGCAGAATAGTTTGCAAGGCATGCAATTGAGAAAAAAATTCCCATATTGATAGTGTGTCAGATATGCTTCAATGTATATACTTGAGTTAATATTGGATTTTGGAAAAGCAGTTTGTCTTTTATTTCAACTGAGAGCTCTATATCTATTTCGTTTGCTCGAGTCCCAGCTTCTGACACAACTGCAATGTAATTTTAATTTTTGGTAGTGCGATACGTTAAGACCGTTACACAATAAGACAGTCATTTCGCAACCAATTGCGAAGTCTAATTATTTTTAACAATAGGAACGTATATTTTCATAGATAAATGACGTCGTGTGCACGATATTACGTTGATTATACATTTTGCGCGATGAGCGTAATGTACATTTTCATCGTTATTGCTGTGTGCAATTAGAAGAAATATGTTTCGCGACGACGTCAATATAATTTTGTTTTTATTTCCCCTTGTTAACATTCAAATTTATTTTGATGATGCTTTACACCAATTACACAAAATAGTAATGCACTTTAAAATCACTTTTAAATTGCGGGATATTATAATCATTTTTATGCGAGATATATTATTAGAATTATTGATAAGAAAAAGAAACATAAGATTGATTTTCAAGGAATGTTTACTTGGCACTTGCTGCCTGAAACCTTCAATAAGTGATGTTATAATCGCTCTACTTTAATATTTTTTTATCTCAATTGCAACGCAAATTATGTAAGATCCAAAAGAGCATTAGGAAACAGCGAATGCTTGAACTCTTTTGCTTGAATAATTCCAAGTGTGCTTAAACATTCGTTTAAGACCCAATTCATCAGCGTTAAACACATTGCAAATTCAAGTGTGTTATTTTTACACGCATAAACGTCTAAAAATAATACGTTAGACTGAAACTCTTTTTACATGTTTCTTTACGTCTTAAATTACGTCATTTAATACGTTTAATCATATTAAATTAAAAGTTAATACGTTCAATCGTGTTAAATGACGTAATTTAAAACGGCGAGAAATGTGTAGGAAAAGCTTCAGCTATAAAATACACTTGGATTTTCAGTGTATGCGCATGCGATTCTAAAACATAATATTCAATTGTGGATTCGAAAATCCAAAATTTCTTTCCTTGTTATGACTATTAGGTACTTGAATATTATCAGCCTAAAAACCAATTGGCCGCTATCTAATGCTGAATAGTTAATATTACATATCGCTTTAAAACTGCTCACGACCGCGATGAATCGCTTTATGGAAAAATTTTTTGCGAATCGCCTCGCTTCAGTGATATGCAGATTGTTTTACCGATTAAATTTCCGACGAGTCGTATAATGGTTTCCGACGGAAATTACATCACATTTTTTTATAAAGTATAAATTATATAAATAATCTTATCATTAGTCGGGATCGCACGCATAATATATCTCATGAAATATTTATGTGTGGATTCGATCACGAAATAAATCGCAAATTAATTCATTATAATAAGGCAAATGACAATACATGCTTCATCGTTTGCGTTTTTGTAGACTTTGTGTGAGAACGCGCTCAGATTAATTTAAAAATGTGCAGCACACGTGTGCGTTTTTGCTGCACGCTGAAGTGCGCATGTGACTCGTAAATTGCGTTATTTAGAGTCATGAATAGCAATCAACAGATAGCCGATAAGTTAGGCGTGTTAGCGTGTATATACGTTAATGAGAGTGCAGGATATTTACGATTTGTTTATCTGGTTCGCGCAATCAGTCTCGAGGCCGCCGACAAGAATTTGGAGTAAATTCGTGAATGAGGAGGTAATCGTTGCGTATTGCCGCTTTTTGATAAGGAAGGCGTACGATGATATACGAAGTGGTATCAATCACTCGTTGCGGGTGTTTCGACGCGCGTTTTAATCGCGTCTGGTTCGAAGGTCGTTTCTTATACATGTTTGTTGCAGTTAATATCGAGCACTAACGCTACATTGCAGGAGATAATAGAGCTGTTCTTTTTAACTAAACTTCTTGCACGGTTCATCTTTTCTCTTTTTCTTTTCACGTTGGAGAAAATATGGACTATGTGCAAGAAGTTAAGCTAAAACGAACAGACCTTATGACTCTTAGGTGCTGTAATGAGGAGCAATGCATTTTTTTTTAACAACGATTGATTAGATATGATACTCACGTTTATTGCGCATTGCGTATTGCGTATTGCGCAAAAAGTAATCAACTCTTAGATAACATTAGATACCGGTTTATATGTACAATAAGATATATATTTTATAAATGATTTCAATTTAGCGTTAAATATGTGGATATACAAGACAAGAGAACTTGTCTTTATTTTATTTTTTAGATGCCTATCTTTTTTAAAAATTTAATTATATTGGCAAATATTTTTATTTTTATTGCTACAACTGTTTCCTTATGGCATAATGTAAGGGATATAAGTCAGAGTTAAGAACGTAATAATTTCTTAAGAACGTAATAATTTAAGAACGTAATAATTTCTTTTACATTTATAATCTTGTGTTAGAATATGTCAGTATAAAATTTGTTATAAAGATAGCATTATAAATGAATTTGTTACAAAATATAACTTCTTGTATCTTACGCAATAACAAAAATGTCGTTATTGCAATTAACAGTGATTCCTTTCATGACGTATAAGCACCCACTAAGAAGGGATTTTTAGAAATTTGATCCCTAAGAGGATGAAAAGGTGTAAAATGTGTTTTCACGGATTCCTCAATATCTCTTAGGTCCGATGAGATATCGACTTGGTTTTCATAGTTGTTTTCAAGTAGTTACATGCCGTAGCGAAGCACGGGTATCAAGCTAATAATATTCTATCTTGGATTTTTGTAACAGAAAGTTAAATAAATAAACATAAGCGTTTTTTCTACAAAATAGATGCAAAATTATGTATCGACGAATAAAGAATACTTGGACTATACATAAGTTAATTCACTGATTGTGAGTCTTTTCCTTTATGCGCAGAATAATATATTATAAGCTTAAAAACACGTATATTGATTATGCGTATTGATTTTTAAGTCTGTAAAACTTAAGCTTATATATGGTTTTATCATTTGATTTTTATTTGTTTATAAAATACGTTGATTATCATTGTCTTGTTATGGAATAGAATTAAAGAATGTAATTATATTCAATTTTACATTTTTTTAATGCATCAAGATTAACCTTGGTAATAAGTTAACAAACCTCTATAATTTACATTGCAAGGCCAATAGTTGAATCATTATATAGACTTTGTATTCTCCCTGAAACATCGAAGAAATATTTTTTTTAAACAAAGAACTATAGCAAAATATGAAGAATATAGAGACGAGAGAAAACAATGATTAATATTACTGAATGATTTTGTTATCAAAATTAAAGAAAAACAATATAAATGATGATTTACGAAAAGTGAATTATTATTTCAAATTATATTATATTGTTATTGTAAATTCTATTATCATTGTATTGTTATTTGATTGCATATCACTGATTCCTTTATTATTGCATTATTGGAATATTAAAAGCCACGTGTGGTAATTATTAACAGGAAGTTATGTAGACATGCAAATGAATTGCAATTTAAGAATTAAATATCATCAAACAAATATCGAATAGGAGATATTGTATTAAATGAATTTTTTGCTATTATTCAATGAGACATCGATAGCAAAATTTCTATTCTTAGCACAATGTTCGCGACTAAATAAACATGTGTACGCGCTGTCGAAAATAGGCTCGTCTCTCGTCTAAATGATAAAGTTATCGTTGGTAATATTGCGCGTTATCATCCAGACATCCAGACAGAAATTACACCGATAGGGAGATATCTTGACGTGGTTTCTCACACATAAGATACTTCACATTCACGTAGTGATCGAATCTTTTATCAGCGAACTCATTATATCTGGGTTAAGAAGGCATGTAACGTCTAAAACGAGTAAAAGAAATTGAATAGGAAATTTAGAAATATCAAATTCTAGTCTATTCTAGTCTTTAAAAAAGTACAGATAATGCGTTTATTTTAGGCAGCGAACAAAACAAAAGATACGAATGTCGATTACCACATAAGTGCTGGTCTACAACCTTGCTTTAAAGGGTATTTAAGCTCTAAGCCGTAAGAAATTGACCAATCACAGGCTGCATTCCGATATATTCACTGTAAGCAACTTTTAGTACTGATGAAAATCTATAGTATACGTGACGTAAAATATAGATTTGCAGTACTGACAGTGAATATCGGAATGCACCCACAGTCGAGTATTTTTCTCACATTCCACTGTGATTGGTCAATTTTTTACGGCTCAGAGCTTAAATACTCTTTAAAGCAATTGGTTGTAGGCCAGCACTAATGACACAAGTACTAAGTCATTGACTATATAAATCTGTACATAGTAATGTTTTAAGCATAGGTAAATAAAAGACGATAAACTAGCAATTATTTTCTTCATAAAGATCAACACAGTAGAAGCGGAAACTTTGCGACTAGACGTCAGTATTATTATAACGTATCATAATTGTAATCGATTGACGTCAACGAGCGATACTACGTCTTCACGTTTGTTTTTTCAGCAATTATCATCACAAAGTTCGCACAATTTTCATTGGAATCCACGAGAGGGAATATAGATCGCGCTGATTAACGCATCGCGATTATTTTTGATCCGTGAAATTTATCAGATTTTTACTGTATAAATTCAACAAATTGACATTGCACGACTAATACAAAAATATATAAATTTTTTCCTTGATTTTGTAAGCTGAAAAAATAATGCATTTATTTCAAACCAACGCAAAGTGAAATAAATAATATATAAATCATTATTTTTTTAATGTAGATTTTATTATTTTATTTCTCACAGTCAGACGGAATATCTATTCCGTGTATAAATGCGATAAGTAGTTATTAAATGTATTCGATCGAATTTGTTAGTTATATGCGAGAGATCTACTTGCAATTTGAGTTTCGTATCCGGAAAACTCTGAATAGCATTTGTTCAATATCTATATGGGAAATGGCTTGGGAAAATTTAGTGGATCTTTCGAATTTCAAGGTTCGAAATTAATTACAGCCCATGGTAGGAAAACTGTCATTTGTGGACTTTCAAGGTTTGTGTTAAACCGCGATATATGGTTAAATCGCGCACGTGGTTGTTTCAGCAGATCAAAGATCATTCAAGATAGCGCTAACGATTTTCACTTTGCTGATGGTGAAAGATCTCGTTGACTTAATGATACGGTTTACATCAAGAAGGATTAGATAAGGAAATTTGCAAGTACGATTAACGTCATCAAAGTAGATAGATATTTTGCATCGTCGAGTAAAGTTCAATGATAAGTCATGCTGCGATAGTAAATCATTGGAGATATTGGGCGTCTGCTTACGTACTGATCAAATGATGAAAAGTGCTATATCTGCACGATGAAAGTACAAACTTTCACTTATTAGTTTTATCTTTTACTATAAGTATCATAAAAAAGTTCTTCAAACGCATCTTCGATGTCATAAGAGCATTAACGTAACAGAGTAACGTATCTCAGGTGCAAAATAATAGACATTTAAAAAATGACTTTTTAAGACCTCAAGTGATATACACATGACACACAAGTAATAACACGTCACGACAATAAAGGTATTAAATTCGTATAAGAAATCTTCGTAAAGAATTGCATGGATAGCAATAATCGTTTCCGCTGACAATTACGTTTTTTTGTGGTCAGTTCATTCTTTGATGTTTTTAGCAAAAATTTAGTAAAAATATTCAGGAAACAAAAAGTCAAGCAAAAATTCTAATCTCAAGATATTTAAAATTATACATCAACTAAATGCTGTAGACATGATTTTATAATCTGATAAATTTATATTTGAATGTTTATCTTATAAAAAGTTTTATCTTAATTACGAATTAATTTTGTCGTGTGACATGTGATAATATATATTATTATGTGTGTGACGGCGGATGAGAGAGAGGCAGGCTTGAAGAGTACCTAAATCAAATTATTTTAATAGCACGCTCATCGGGCAAATTTCAAGATTAAATATCTGAACTCGATTTAGATTGGTAATCCTTTTTATCTAACGGGGTTACACACGATAGGTGGTTGTTTACGTAAGTGCGCGGGTTTAAAAACGAGAGAAAGAGATAGAGAGAAGGGAAATAGAGGCTCGCTGCACGTGACTCGCATTAACGTCGAGATTGAACCTCTATAGACTGGTTCGATTAAGGTTATCATTGTTTCAATACTCTTTGCGCGTTTCAGAGAACTACTCGACTCCGTAGTGATCTCTGACGCATAACGCGATAAACTTGGACCCGTGTCTATATATACATGTGTGCGTTTTTGCATACGCGTATTTCGCAGTGTTCACTGTCGAGACACTAATTGTCTTTACTTTTTCGTGTTATCGTAACGACGGAGACAAGGCGTATCGCCTATAGATCCCAATAGTCGTAACACGATATACATCAATAGAATCTCGCGCGTGAAAAAAAACATTTGTCAATTTTCAATGTCCGACCAATGAACGCTTTAAAAAAATATATTTTATTTTATAACTCGTGTTTCGACGTATTCGATATTTTCTCGTAATGGTTTTTACAGAACCGTAATACCTGCTTAACTTCAAACTTAAAAATGAGTTATACCCGCAGCTAGCTGTCAAGCTTTGTGCAATTTAAATTTAATTTACTACTTGATGAATTAATTTAGTGTTGTATACAATTTTATAATTACGCGGATTTAACTCGTTCAAAACTCTATACATATTTACTGAGCGATTTTGCCTTGCAGGTTTTTATCATCCATTACGTAAGTCCGTCTAGCACAAACGTTCTGCGTAATAGTTTTCGCATAAATTGCATTTGTCATTGACTTTGAAATTATGATTGTCATTGATTAACAGCTGGTTTTAGTTTTTCCGCGATACTATTTGTGAAAAACTTTATTACTGATTAATCCCCTAGGTGAATGGAATACACGTGTATATCGCAGACAAATGAACCGTGGTACTCGACCTACTTATTGGCTTGGAAGAAATTTGCTCGATGTAGTTTATTTGCCACGATGGCATCGACATTCGTACGATTATCGAGCATATTTTTTAACTTGAGTTAAAAGAATGTATGAAAAGCGGCAAGCCCCCCAACATTGTTTTTCTTATCAGCGGCTTATCATGCCAGCGATTATTATATTTTGAATTGATAACAGGCGACCAATAAGATCGTCTAGCTAACTCACACCTACCAAGGACAAGACGCAGCCTGAGTAGTCTTCATTATGATCGTCGAACCGATTAGCCGTCGCAAACACCTTACTGTCGAATTAATTTTACGAGCGAGAGATACGACGCATCGTGGTAGATCCGAACGCGTCAATAGATCGTGCTCAGTTATTCGTTAAGTTTATGACGGCTCTCTTAACGAGACGAAAGTCGTTGTTCAAAGTCCAAGGTTATTAGACGCATTCGCAAACGTATATAGTTACTACCTGGGAATTGCGAATTGCTCATCCATGAGCTGAGGAGGATTTGGATTTTTTCTCGAGAATATTTTCATGTAAAAGAAATTAGATAATATTTAAACGAAGTTATTATTTATAAAAGTCGTACAGCATTGCGTAAAATTGGACAAATATAAACATGTCATTTATAATATTCTATTAGTCATTTTATTTAAAGGATGCCTTATATCATTTTTGATCACTTTTAGAGAACATATATTTTCTGGACATTTTTAAGTTTAATTAAAATATTTTTCCGAAGTTGAAGTTCGAGAAGACAGCATTATAGACTTTTACTGAGCGACGTGTCCGACATTTGTTACATTGCTAGTGAACCGGCTTTCCTGGTGAAATCAGCAGGAAAAGGACCCTCGAATGAATCAAGTAATGCACTCTCGTTAAAAAGTCTTCGATCTGAAAGCGTGACGAGCTGTTCACATATGTATGTGTCCGATATATCGCACATTCTCCTTGAATGATCGTTAATTACTCTTCTCTCTCTCTCTCTCTCTTTCTCTCTCTAAGTGATGCTAATATTTTTGCGACTTACAAGCAAACTTACGCGAGCGCGCGCGCGTGCGGGTCTCGTTAAATTAATCACATATCTCATATTGATCAGATTGTTCCTCTCATTGTTCCTCTCTCGTTCTCCCGATATTCCTCTCCATCATGACTCGAGTGGAAATCGAGTGAAACGCAGACGGACTTTCTATCTCGCACGCAGTGCGCTTTTGTAACGCGCGTATGAGCCAAAATTGTAACACGGGAGAAGACCGCCCTGACCTCTTGATCTTGATCCTCGGTTCACGTAACATCCTGATGTAATCGGTTCCGAACGCTTCGCATTACGCACATGTTCCGTGACCTATAGAATATATATATTTATTATTTTTTTTAATGAATTTTTCGCGCAGGATTTTCACTTCGCAATGACTGTCAACTCGCGTAATATATGCTATCATTGCTCGATGACGGAAATTAATCCTAAAGCAATAATTTGACGCACGAGATAGAAAAAAGTGAGGGGCTTTTATATATTTTATATTTAAAAAAATACACCTGAAGCAGTCGCGATTTTGTATGATATGTGCAATGTAGTAGCACCGTATATTAATCTACAAATTAAAGGTTTGATATAAATGTATTATTAATTATAGCAGAAGCTCATAGATAAATATTTTTCAGGGTATTGCTTATTAATTACATATGTGATAGATGACGGTTCTAAGTTTATCGTGTTAAATATGCGTCAGAGATTCAAGTGACTAATGTATATATTGAGGATTTTTATTATAAAAATTGATTTTTTTACATACTATTAATCTTACAATTAGTTAATAATGCTTATTTTTCGTATGATTAATATTTTGACTTGGCATTCCGATGCAATCTGAATTCTAATAGATTTTTTGTTTTATTTTAAGGCTCCTATTTTCTACAACTCGCATTGAATTGATGTCAAAATCGAGAATATGAATTTTTTGCTTACAATATATAAATTATTTTTTTTGTATTACTTGCATTTTATAAATTATACTGAAAATTGACTTTTTTATAATTCTATATTGATGAATGGAGGTAGATCTCACGACGATTGAGATTAAGATTTACAGTAATAACTTACAGCTTCTTAATATACGAGTGTTTTTGATATATTTTATCAATTTATATTCTCAAAAGCGTGTGCGGTGCATGGTATGTGAAAAAGTCAATTTTCACATCAACGTCAACAAACATTTTGATGTATGTTGCATGCACGAAAAAGATTCCGATGTCGTAACTCGACGTTGCGACAAAACAGGAGCATTAGGGGCTTAAGGCCCGGGCACATAGAAAAACTTAAGCAGTAAGACGTTAGCAATAAACAAATCGGCCAATCACAGTCAAGAACTTAAGACAAAACGTAAGCAGTATCGAATCCATACCGTTGATTTCCTTACTGCTTATACGTCTTACTGCTTAAGTTTTTCTATGTCCCCGGGCCCTTTAAGAATATTGCGAATGGAATTTATAGTTTCTGATGTAAAAAGAATGGAGAACGGTGGGAGGGGGAATGAACAAAAGTTGTGTGCGAAGTTTTAGACCGAGCATAAATACAGTCGCTATTAGGTATTCCTTTGAAAAAAATCGAATGTGCTTGACCTTTATAAAGTAAGTCCACGATGGACGGCGATTTGCAAGTACACCGAACTCGTTACTACACGATGGCCTGTATTTACCAGCTTGGCGACGTTCTACAACGCGTTCACGCACGCACTCGTGCGAACCGCAATTGCCGCTTTTAAGTAAGGTCAACTGGTGCATCTGCGTTCACTCTGCATCGTTGTCAATGTTGTCATGCACCGCTACGATCGCGCAACTCGTCACGACGAGATTGTTCTTTTTCTGTCGTTTACCCGACGTATCTCTTTCTTGAAAAAACTGTGATATTTTGCCTCATTATCCAGTAAAAACTAGTTTTTTTTTCTTCATTAAACTTTAACTTTTATATATTAGCATTCTGGACTGGTATGCGGATATCCTGATATCCTTGTGTTCTGGACCTTGTGCTCACGATGCTGTTTTTTTCCATCATTCAGAACACCATATTTTATTTAACACACTGCGCAGACACCGTGTTTTTAGAGTACTCACCCGGACACTTTGGGACTAATTTTAAGTCTAAAGGGTTTTTGAAAGCGTTTCTGTGTTACAAAAAAATCTATAAAAATTCATGTATTATCTTTCACAAAGTGATTTCTATACATAGGCCGGAATTGTTGCAATTTTTTTTAAGTGTTGAAACGTCAGGAGAAAACTGTAGAATACAAAAAATCGACTGTGCCTTCACTGCAAATCCAAATGTGTTATTTTAGCTGAAGCTCTTTTTACACATTTCTTGCTGTTTTAAATGCAGTCATTTAACACGGTTGAACGCGTATTAATACGATTAAACCGATTACGATTGTGAATTTACAGTGAATTAATACGATTGTAAATTTACAGTGAATTAAAAGGCCCAGCGTTAATTTATTTTACTTCGTACTTTATCATTTTAATGGCAATGCGAGCATAAGCTTTAAGTCGTGAAGAATAATAATTCTTATATAAATTTCAACGTACGTATTTTACAGGCAGACTAACGCAGGATGGCGGAAGCCCATTCGGCCGTAGCATTCAGCTTCTCGATAACACACGAAGGATGGGACGTAAACTTCGATCGAGAGGTGCTCCATTTGGTCTGGCTTTCTGGTATACGGTCGTGGAAGAAGAGATTATTCCGATTTCAGGTGAGTTGCGGTGTTCTGACGATCACCAATTTGAACGTTTTTTTATACCTGGACAAATATCGAATACGAATGTGAAATAATGAATATTATTAACGTATATCTTTACACATTTGTTCTGTTCACAGAACAATCTTAAAAGTGGAGTTTATCCGGCTTCTTTGGAGAGCCTATGGGTCACTGTGATTCTAGTAACGGCGATACACTTTGCTGGTTACAAGGTTCCGTATGACCTCGTCGGGAAAGTTTCACCGTACCTTTCTGGGTAAGTCTATATAATTTTACATTTCAATTACAAATTATTTATGATTCATTGCACGGATTAGCAATAATTAATAATTGTTATTTTTTTCGACAGATCGTCGATACTTGCGCACCTAGCAGGTTCCTTCGTGGTCGGACTGTTTTTATGGTTGGCGGTCATATACGCGATTCGGTATACGCTGAAATTGTTACTCATGTACAAAGGATGGATGTATGAAGCAAGAGGCAAAGGTCGCAGGCCATCGAAGTTCACCCAAGTCTGGCTCTTGCTGGTGAAACTGTTCTCAGGTTGGCATAAACCCATGCTGTACAGCTTCCAAGGATCACTGCCACGATTGCCGCTACCGACAGTACCTGATACTATGAAACGGGTTAGATTAACGTATTTTATGATCTTATGTTAGACATGAATGAGTATGTCATTTCTCGTACGTTTAAATTGAATTCGATATTATCATTAGTCCAGTGAATGTTTTAATCTAGCTTTTAGCTTTAGTCCACAACTTTAGGACTCTAGGCCCATTTCTCTTTAACATTGTAGTGGAAAAATCAAAGTATTGTACATTTAAATAGTATCTGAGGAGCGTACGGCCGTTGCTCGATGACGAGAATTACGCTCGCATGGAAAGGCTGGCCAACGAGTTCCAGAACGGCATCGGAGTCAAGCTGCAGCGTTACCTGGTTCTTAAATCTTGGTGGACCACCAACTATGTATCCGATTGGTGGGAGGAGTATGTTTATTTGCGCGGAAGATCGCCTCTAATGGTCAACTCGAATTTTTACGGAATCGACGCCATCCTTTCGCATCCAACGAACGTGCAAACCGCGCGAGCCGCAGCCGTAATATATTCCTGCTTACAATATAGACGTCTTATCGAACGCCAGGAATTGGAACCGGTTAGTTATTTTTTTTGTTAGTTATTACATTTTTACACGAAATGAAGAGATTTTCATACATTTAGTAAAGCCATATTAGTATATTGTATGTTGTATCACACAAGTTCAATCACACAAGACTTATATTTCAAAAATTATGTACATTTTCAGATTTTAGTACAAGGAATAGTACCATTGTGTTCTTGGCAATATGAAAGAGTGTTCAATACTACACGAATTCCAGGAATTGAAGTTGACAAAATCGTGCATTATCAAGATGCTAAACATGTTGTAGTGTATCATAAGGGCAGATATTTCAAAGTTTTAATTTATTACCGTAACAGAATTCTTCAAGCCTGCGAGATAGAACTGTAAGCTATTATTGTTTTATTGGTATGCATTTTTATTACACGCCTGTAATACGATAATATCGCTTTATAGTCAGATTCAACAAATTTTGGACGATGATTCAACACCATCGGAGGGAGAGGAGAAATTGGCTGCTTTAACAGCTGGTGAGAGAACTGCCTGGGCGCAAGCCAGGAAAGACTTCTTCGCGAAAGGTGTAAATAAGGCTTCTTTGGATATTATTGAAAAGGCCGCATTTGTGGTCGCATTGGACGATGTACCTTATGAATATGATCCAGTACGTTATCTAATAAAATAAAAACATTTTTGAACAATATAAATATTAATTTGCAAACTCTAATATAATTATTACAATCATTTTGTGCTTTAGAAACACCCAGAAAAATTAGATCGTTATGGTAGGATCTTGTTACATGGAAAAGGATACGATCGATGGTTCGATAAATCTTTTACGCTATGTATTGGAAACAATGGCAGAGTGAGTAATATTAGTATATCTTTATAATTGAATTATTAGAATTGATCATCATTAGCTTCAATGTTTTATAAAAATAATTTCTGTTCGCAGATTGGCTTCAACGCAGAGCATTCTTGGTGAGTATACACTTTATGTGAATTTTGTACAAATAATAAAACCATTGATATTTTTATAAAATTTTTTTATTATATAAAGAAATAATTATTTCGAAAAATTATGCATATATTTTTAATATAGACAAACATAAAACACGTATTTGTTATACACAATATATTACGAAGCATTAGACCTATATTTTTATCAATATAAAAAAATTGATTTACATACTTTATGTATATATTGAAACACTGCATATAATGATAAGTAATGAGCAGGGCAGATGCTGCAATCATGTCACACTTATGGGAGTACATAGTATGTTCGGAGTTCCTGGACCGACAGTAAGAATTACAATCCATAGCTCATATTATTTATTTTGCATATCTATCTCTTCTTCTGCTTCTGAAAAAGTTGTATATCATATTACTGTCTATTTCTTGTCTATTAATTTTAAGTCTATTTCTTGTGTGTCAAGGACTTATATGGAAATGGTTTGGATTGCGAAATATATGTACATATATATTTTTTTTATTTAAAAGATCTTTTTAAGCAAATTTTTAGTGTCTTCGAGCGTTCTTCATCTTTAAAACAGCAGTCATCTTTAAAGTTCTATGGGGTTCTTGCTATGCTTATGTTTCAGTCTCCCAAATCCTAAATATTACGTTTCCTGGAGGTTACCCTTCTGTCGGATACTTTATATTGACGACGAGTGCTTTTCACGTTTCTCTTTCGCATTTTGTCTTTAATGTTTCTTTCTTATATGCTTACTAGGGCTGATGCACCAGTGCTCGGAACTCTATGGGAGTTTATTATGGCTGCTGATAATGAAATCGGGTAATTTTTGTTGTGTTCTTACACGGTTTGATGGGCAAATTACTAACTACTCATCTGTATCATTCCTATAACAATTGTATAAGTTCTTTTATTGCGTTTTAATTATTATTATATAACGATTCTCTTTTATATTTTTGTAAACGTTTCTACATTAATTTTCGTTTGCTTGCTTTTTAATATTTCAAAATATAATTATTTGTTTAATCGTTATCATGTTATAAATATATGATTAAGACTTTTAAATAAAAAGTTATTACTTAAGATAATTGAATGAAATTGTTGATTAGTTTAATTAGTACATACAATAAAATATATTTATATTTGCATGATATTGTGAAAAGAATATTTGGAAAGTAAGGGCCAATTAAATCAATTTGCTTTGTTGATTTTAAGTCTATTTCAAATAATTTATTGATAAACAATAATAGTAAACGTAATATTTAGTCTTTACTTTTCAAATAAAGCATGATAACGTAGTTTTCTTCATGAATTTAGCTCTTTCAATGAAGTAAAATATTAAAATTTAAAATTTCCTATTATTTAAAAAATGTGTATTATTCTCAGATATAAAGACGGACATAATGCAGGTACTCCGGAATTTACACCTCCAGCTCCAACTCGATTACAGTGGGATTTAAGTGGCAAATGTATCCAAGCTATTGAACAATCTTATCAGGTAATAATAATTAATCTTGTTCCACCTAAATGTAGCGTATATGCTATATTTAGCAAGTATAATAATATTTTATATAACAATTGATTTTTTAAACTCGACAGGTAGCGCATAGTATATTGAACGATGTTGAATTACGTATTTACGTGCACGATACGTATGGCAAAGGTTTGATGAAGGTTCATTCCATATCACCAGACGCTTATATACAAATGGCGTTACAATTGGCGTATTACCGCGATGCTGGCAAATTTAATTTAACTTATGAAGCTTCCATGACGAGATTGTTCCGAGAAGGTAGAACAGAAACGGTCAGACCGTGCACCATTGAATCTTCTAAATGGGTGAAAGCAATGGAAGATAAAACAACAACGGTAAAAATAAAATAATAAATGAAAAGATATAAAGATTTTCCTTCTTCGTGTACTAAGCGATTTCTCTTTTAATATAGGTAACAGAAAAAATCAAATTGTTAATGGATGGAGTAGCGAGACATCAAAAAGGTTATCAAGATGCTATGTGTGGTAAAGGAATAGATAGGCATCTGTTCTGTTTGTATGTAGTATCGAAGTACTTAGAAGTAGATTCACCATTTTTGAAGGTAATTGTTTTATAATCCTTTGCAATACAATAATCGAAATGTAATTTTATTAAACGCGATGAATGCTTCTATTATAGGAAGTTCTAAGCGAGCCATGGAGATTATCAACATCGCAAACTCCACACGGCCAAACTTCGAAATTGGATTTGAAGAAGTATCCTAATTGCATTTCAGCTGGTGGTGGATTTGGTCCTGTGGCTGATGATGGCTATGGCGTTTCTTATATAATTGCGGGAGAAAATCTTCTATTTTTCCATGTTTCTAGTAAACGATCTTCGTCAAAAACGGTAAAATAATATTTTCAGTTTCATTACTATAACCATCCTTTTATATTTATTGTTCTTTAAATATTTGCATTGTCTTTATTATATTACATAATTGTTCATTTATATTAAAAGATAATGTAATGATAATTATATCTTCTGATAACAAAATAATTTCGTTATTTTTAGGATGCCGCCAGATTTGCAAAACAAATTGAAAAAGCTCTTGGCGATATGAAAGACTTGCTAGAACAAAAAAAGAAAATACATCAGAACGGATCTACGTAATTTATTCATTCACCTGTAGCGGCGTGCAAAAGTAATTATAAACTTCGCAATGAAGCGGGATTTATAACTCCAGATAACTTTTCTTGGCTTATGGAAGGATTTAACAATGTAAACATAATTTAATGCTTAATATAATTTTCTTAAGGCAGTTTTTTCATAGGCAATTATTTTAGTAAAGGTTATAGGAAAGAATAATGGGCCCAAAATTTAAGATACGTTATAGGCATTGCACATATAGTAGATTTTTATAGAATCATTTCACGTTTGTCACATATACAATTATATATATATATATATATATATATATATATATATATATCATTATCATAAATATCATCTTTATTACTAAATAATCGTTTATAAACTGACAATTTATGCGTGATTTATAACAATATTGCACAGCAGAAGTGTGCATAAAAGTACAAGTACCAAATCTCCATTGCTTGCTGTACAATATACTGCAAATAAAAAAAATATTTGACATTAATATATGACTGCAGGAACATAAAAAATGATTGTAAATTTCATTACTTATTAAAACTGTTGAAATTCTTTACACATGTGATATAAAGAAATATGTTATCAAAGTTAAAGTTTTTAGATATTGATAACCGAATTTCGAAAGATTTACTATGAGTACATATTATTACATTGCATATCTACTGCAAGAAATGGTTTTATAATTTCATTATACGTATATATATATATATGTACTATATCCTATCATAATTTAACATCAAGGAGTCATTTGTATGCAATGCAATTTAAGCATATGAGAAATTATATTTTCTCCATGAATATGCACAAGTGGTAGACAAGTATTGCCTATATCTTAATATGAAGAGGCATCTCAATCTATATCAGTCTCGTCAATTTAATACCCGATGAGTTACAGATGTAAAACTACGAATATGTGATTACTCTTTCTTTTTTTAAGCAAATGTTTAAGCGATGCCATATATTAATATGTGCAACTTATCAATGCAAAATATTTTAACTATAAGTAATGACTAACTGTAAGCGATTTTATAACTTAGAAGGAAAGCGATTACATTCTCCTATCACATATTTGTTAAAGGTATATTTAAAGATATTGGTGCTTTTTTTAAGCCTTGTTATTATATTTGGTGGTGTTATAATTAAACATTATTGAGATATTTAAGCGCAAGAGAGATATAAAATGCAAGATGATAAGATAGGAATATACATAACATTTTTGTACACTTAATTTCATCTTTGTACATTGAATGAAAATTCTGATAATGATTGTAAACATTAGATGTGAAATTGTACAATAGAATTTCGTCTGTTAGCTCTATAAAGCAACTCTGACACCATTGTACATAGAATTTATATGGAAATTACATTACAACTACATTGCGGGAGGTAGACTGAAAGATCTAAAATATGCTTACCAATCAAGAACAAAATATGTAAAATATTTAAATATTGGCAGGAAAAGAAACACTCAGATATTTGCAAAGCATTCGAAATATTTTTGTACAATATTGACAATTGATCAATAATTCATTTTATACCGTTTATTGGAATATTTATATAGAATTCTTTTTTATTCCATACAAAAATATGTAATATTTGATCATAACATGAATGTACTGTAATAGAATAAATAAAAACAACTACAGTCGTTTACTTTAGTAACAATTACATTTAAATACGTTTACACATCTTTTCCCTTCTCTCCAAGAAATGAGAAATTCTCAAAAATACACACATAGAAATATATATATATATATTAATACAAATACATGAGAACGATACTATTTGTAGATTACGATTTTTTAACAGTGTCCGCTTTACGTGATGGAACTTTCACTTTTTCTTGCTTCACTGATCGATGTTTGTTCGATATTACTGCATTTCGTAATGTTGAATGGAGGAATCTTTTGTTGACGGTTTCTTTAGGTTTCACCCATCCACTGGGACCCATTATTTCAGCCCTTCGTGCACCAAGCTTGGCTTCTTCCAGTAAAGCTTCGGCTGCCAGCCTAAAAGAATACATATTTATATTTCGTAGCAACAGTGCTATTGCACATCTACAAAAATGAAGTCATAATAAGTGAGATAAATCTTTATTTTTTGCGTGTTTTTCTTTTTATAAAATACCTATAAATCTTTGCTCATTATATTGATAAGTAGAACGCTAGTAATACGGGCGATATACAACCGTAGTTAAGTGGCTTGTTAATATTTCAAGAATCTGATTCTTTAAATAAGAAAAATTAATAAAAATGTAGTAATATTCATGCAAATATTCAGAATATTCCATTGTTGTCCAAATGAAATAAATTTGTATTACTTTTTACAACGTAAACTATTCAGAGGTGAAATCATGTGTCTAATTTTATTTAATTTCAGATAAAAATTAAAATTAACTGTCACATATATATTCCAGACAGGAACATCTCGTACTACATTACTACATTGTGAAACATTACGTAAATGTAGTAACAGTGCACAGTGAAATCGTATTACCTATTCAATGTTTCATCATCCATGTTCACCTGTCTCGCAACCTGTTATTATCTCGAATTCTCTGAAAGAAACAATTGAAAATATTACATAAATATTACGGGATACCCGTGATTGCACGCATACAGATTACGTTTTGGCGAATGCGACACGCCTGATGTATTTAGCCTTTTACAATGAAACATCACGTAGCACCGAGCTACCATTTCGTAAAAATTAACAAAATTGTCAGGGACTGTCATACCAAGTCGCACGCGAGACGGACACTTCCGCGATGATAATCCGTGATAATCGCGATAACGCTGGCGACTGGCGACAGCTGATAACAAGATGGCTGTTTTCACAGCTGATTCAGGCAGGCATGAAAAATGCTCGGGACTATGATACGAAATTCACTGAGAGAATTCTTCATCGCAGCCGTATGCAAACGATATAACATAAAAAATTCGTTGCTGTCTTGTAGCGGGACGTTCGCGAGAGCAACCCGCGACGATTATCGCAGCTCGTTAAACATGATAATTTGAAATAGAATACCGTCAATTTAGCGGCGCCTGCAAATTCTTTTAATAGTTCCCGATTAGATAGCGAAGAATCCGCTCGATTTAATTGTACACATGCTCTGTCGTTTTTCTCCTTCTGTCCTCGAGACTCGAAACGTGTTTCCTTATTTCACTTTCAAGGCGGGACGGGAGGCGGGACGTATTGATGTTGATTGTGTTAAGCTTTGAGCTGCACAGTGCACCGTCGGAGTGTGGGGCCACAGACTTGTGCGTACGTAGAAGGGAATTTTGTTCAGCACGCGCAGAACGACGCTGGGCACGCACAGTGAGACGTGAGACCAGCAGGCGTGCGAATAAACAATTATCATCTGGTTATCGTGCAATAGGTTCTCGACGCCGGTCAAAGTGTCATCCGCCCGGCCGTTAGCCTTCCAAAGCAAGATGGAAACGCACGCGAAAATGATCGCGGATCTTCGCGAGAAGTTCTTCAAAAAGCTGGACGACGAGGGACCACCCGACTCCAGTATGTATGAGTTTCGTCTCCCTTTTTTGTCTCGGCGATTAGCAGCGTTTTTCGTCGCTATAACGTGAATTAATATCGTGCATTAATATATGTGCCGTATAATGATGTAACACATGTGCAAAGGTCGTATATCCACTCGATCGCGTACTCAATTGAAAACGATTGACGTCTCTAATTGACACGACAAAGGCATGGATAATTGGAGAGACGTTTGCCTACATTAATTACTTACAGAATCACTAAATATATGGCAGGAAGAGAGGAGCAGTTTTTTTCACCTGGATCTTTATATGTCTGAATCTGGTTAATAATTGTTCGCAGGAGGTTTTCACCCAGCCGATATAGCCAGGATAAAGAACAGCGACGATTGGCTGAAACGATTTTTGGAACATCATGAGTTTAACGAGCAGGAAGCGTTTAACATGCTTTGGGAAACTTGTACTTGGAGAAGAAAGTTTGGAACAAATGGTAAAACTATTGCTGCGAATCTTGCTTCACATAATTCTCAGTTTTTATTACTGTCTATGAGGTATCTTAGTTAGTAAAATAAAACTCATATTTGTTTTAAAGTTTATATGTTTCTTAATTTTAAATAAACTGTAATTCAATCCTTTTAGTGCTTAAATGTGTAAACATGTCCAGCACGTTGTGAATGCTATGGGCAAGTTTACCCACCTGGTTTTAAGCGAAAATATTTAGTGTCTTAAACGGAAATATTTAGCTCTGAATCATGCTACAGATAATAGAGCATTTTGTATACACATGATCCATTCATCAAAAGTATATGGCACTGAAAGGATTAATATTAATAGAATAACAAAATGTTTCTCTCTTTCTCTTCTTTCATTATAAATCGGATTACAGATATCACAGAGGATAATGTGAGGAGAGATTATTTAGAAGATGGTTCAATCTTTGGCTTTAGTAAAGACAAAGATGGCAAGAAACTTTTTATAATTAAGTCAAAGTTGCACATTAAAGGAGTGAAAGATTTTTCGGAGCTCCAGAGATGTATAGTTTATTGGTTTGAGAGATTAGAAAGGTATTAGCGCACTTATTAATTTCCTTATCTTTAGGCAAAGGCAATTATAAATACCATTTATATATTTGTAACCCGTTCATATTCTGTTAATATATCTATATCTTTTGTTCGTAATATTTTCAGAGAAGGAAATGGAAATCAGATATCAATTTTCTTTGATATGGCAGAAACTGGACTTTCCAATACGGATATGGAGCTTACTAAATACCTCATTGGTTTATTCAAATCTTATTACCCATATTTTCTAAATTACATCATAATTTTCGAGATGCCCTGGGTTTTAAATGCAGCTTTTAAAATAATAAAATCGTGGTTACCTGCTAAAGCTGTTCCGAAAATTAAGTTTGTTAACAAATCCACATTGAAGGATTACGTCAATCCAAACGACGCGTTGAAATGTTGGGGAGGTAACAACGATTATACCTTCAAATTCGTCTCGGAGGAGCAAACAAATGGGGATGGCGTATTGAATGGTAAACTGGATAATAATAAAAAGGTACACATATTACATATCTCTTTTTATGTAATTGCTATAACTATGTGACGTGTGAAATACTACCAAAATATTGCTTTCACTTATGACAGATCAAATTCACTATGCTTTTTTGTCATCTACATTCCTTTTTCTGTTATTATTCTTTTGTTAACCGCATTGATTTGTTTTTCATATCATTTTCATACTTCAAATTAGTACCCTAAGAAAGAAAGTAACATGGAATACATAGATGTATATCAAGTTATTCATAATTGTCAAAACATTTGTCTAATAATCTGATTCCTTCTTTAAACATATGTTATATATTTTCTAGGTGCACTTTGTAGACAATTCGCCACTCACGGAGCAAAGTCCAACCAGTATCGGAGATCAGATTAATGAAGAACAATGTATGTATAACATTTATTTTACGTGCAAACTTATTACGTCACCTTAGAATATGTACAAAGTAGAAATATGTGCAGTATCAAATAAATTATGTTTGTTCCAGTGTTATCCATAGAACCCACAGAAGTAATTACGTTTAATAAAGATGGAAATGATATCACTGGAACAATTACACTTAAGAATATTACACCCGACAAGTCTTTATCTTATAAGGTACATGGACATCACGTTATTTGACTATTATAACAATAATAATTGGAATACATTTATTAGAAATGATAGAATAAGATATGTATGGTCATTGTAGATAAAGACAACATCGCCTGAGAAATTTAGAGTACGACCTAGCTCAGGAGTTCTGCAGCCGTCTGAACAAAGAAATGTTATGGTTGTGCTGCAACCTGGCTACAATGTACGCGGTCTGTTATACAGCGATCGATTTCTAGTCATGTGCCTCCCATTAAAAAATACAAATGCCACAACGCAAGAACTGAGTGTACTCTGGAAGGTAAATTAATTCTAAACAGACCGATTCAATGGGTCTGTTTTATATTGCTGAACTGGCTGCATTAGTTCAGAGTTTATCTTTTTTACTCCACATTGGAAAGAAAAAGACAAACTCTGAACTAGTTCAGCCAATTCAGCAATAGAAAACAGACCCATTGTATGTGTCATTATGCCGGGATTATTAATAAAATATATCAACAACTTCAGATGTAAAATATTCACAAGGTAAGATCTTGCATATGCTAATGCTGTCTTCTTGTAGTCTGAAAAAGCAACTGAGATGCACAGACTGCGATGTTGCGACGGTGCCGTTGAAAATAGCGAGACGCAAAAATCTCATTCCGCGCTAGCTTCTGCGGCGATAGGAAACGATCGTATTGATGCATTTTCCTCTAAGGTATGCAAGCTAATATTGCGATATTTAAGTACGTATATTAATATAAACATTTCAGTACTGACGCATCGTGTGATAATTTCAGATAAATCATTTAGAAAAATATAACAACAACATATACAGTGAAATCGTTACTGTAAAATATATGCTTTTAATTTCCATAATACTGACAATCTTAATGGGTATATTTGTGGGCTATGTTTTACAAGTAGATATAAAAAATCTGGTGGACCAGCAAAAATCCTGCCCGATTCCTCACGAAACTGATAATACGTTTTAAAATACGTGTTTGTAATAATGACAACTTTGATACGTTAGAAACGTAAAAGATCTTTATCTAAACTAAAAATCTATGATCATGCGAAGATAAGAAATATCGTCTATTACACAATATTTAACATGTTCATGTTTTTATACGGTTTATTTTCTTCCAAGAAAGATCTATAAATGTTTATTCGTGTATTTCTCCAAATTAATTAATTTGATATCCTGTTATGTAATTTTTTTTGTATAACATGTAATTATCGTCTAATAAGTTACCATGTGGTGTTTTGTAATACAGGGCATGAAGAAGTACAGTATATTGTAAAACTACATTAAAACTGCTATTTTTATACGTACTCTACGAAATATTCTGATTGTATTAAACTCGAATGTGGATTAGCATCTATATATATCTATATATATATATATATATATATATGCGCCGATTTTTGTATATATTCTTAATGATTTTTTCCTCAATACTGTTGTATTTAATCATTGCTTTAATACGGCTTGTGCGCGGTTGATGATTAAAAAATGTTTTGAAAAAAAATATATATATAAACTATAATTGTGTGGAAAAGTTCACTGATCGCTCACCCGCAAAAATGTTCACCATTTTATTTCTCCTTATAATTTGTATTCGGCATAAACAATTTTGATCGCTTTTTTCGGCATATAATAATGATAGCGTGCAAACGTTTGTCGTCAGGAAAATCGTGAGGTTTCCACTTTCCACCAAGAAAAACGCCTGTGACGACAAATTTTCCGACAACTCACCGGCCGCTGGTACTTTCGAGAATCGCAATCTCGAACCGTCGCGCGACTCTCGAAGCGTCGGGAGAACGAGAAGAAGTCGCCAAACGCGGCGCGAAATTCACGTTGTTCAGTTGTTGCTCGCGGAAGATCCTATAACCTAACCTAACCTCAAACGTAGGAATTTTAACCTCTTCGCCTGGAAATATCGATGGAACGGGGTTCTTTCTCGCGTAAATAAATTTCTCGCGTGTCTCAGACAAATCGCACGTCTTTCCCAGGTACGCTTTCGTCGGGGAATTTAATTCCCGACGCGAGAAAGGGAGGAGTGTAAATTACCCCTTTCGACTCGCTGCTCGCAGCGAAGAGCATGCATAATCGCATTTCTCGCGTTAGAACAAAATAAAATACTTGCATATAGCATAGATCATCGTCGAAACTCGAACTTTCGCGATCGACGATAATTGAATTACAGCCAGCGGGCCGGAAGCATCATCGTGTCTATATTTAACCCAAATGTTCTTATTTATATGTCGAAGATGGTTCGCCCGAAAATAAACCTTCGCGAACGTTGCGTCTGGATCCACGTCGTCTATAATACGATGCGCGAGCGGCTCCTGGATCATTATGAGAGTGAACGCTGAATGAGTTGAACCGCAAACTACAATTTTTAATTGCAGTGGCAAAACTTGAGAGAAGATTTAATTGCTCTCTGTCTCGAAAACTGGTTTTAAAACTAAGTTGGTCAATCATAAGTTGTCACCAGACGAAAGGTAAGGCATTTAAATTAAAATTGACTCAGGTTGTTTTTCAATATTTAACGAAAGTCAGCTTTCTAATGTAAAAATTATTGCAACAATCGATTATAATTTACATGCAGATCTTAACACTGAAAATTGCATTGTTATTATTGAACTATGCATTATTTTTTTATTTATTAGTGTTTCAATCTTGCATATAATTATTTAATAATAATTGCATCTTCTATGCTCTAGTAATAATTGCTATCTTCTATACATTTAAGATAATGGCTGGATTTGGGGTGCGCGCTATTAGCTTATTCGTTTATTCTATCCTTGTTTTACACCTGATGAGTGATAAAGATAGCATAATGCAATAGTACTAATAGTACGCTCCTTGAACGCAGCCAATGTGTTTAAATAAAATATTACAGAGAATCTTTCTATGTTAAAATATATAATACAGTATCGTATGTTTTGTGTTGTAGACTTATTCCAACATGACGAAGCCAGATATGACAGCACAGGAATGGAAAGAGAAGGGTAACGAAGAGTTTAACAAAGGCAATTGGTCAGAAGCCTTGAGTCACTACACGAACGCATTGAAACTAGTAAAAGAGGACAACGCTGAGAAAGCGGTGTACTACAAAAATCGAGCAGCCGCTTGTTTAAAGCTGCGCGATTACGAAAAAGTGATTAGTGACTGCGACAGTGCATTGAAGATATGTTCTAACGATCCCAAGGCATTGTTTCGCAGATGTCAAGCGCTAGAAGCGTTAGAGAGATTCGAGGAGGCATATCGAGACGCGAGGAATATTATTTTATCTGACCCCAATAACAAAGTTGTTCAGCCCATAGCGGCGCGCTTACATGAAATTGTACAAGAACGTCATAAGGAAAATTCACGTATTACTGCCAAGGTAAATACACATAATATTATAAAAGTTATCAATTTGCAAAATTTGATATCAGATAATATGAAAATTGTAATACTTTCCATGCTGGATATATTAGTAAGAGTTTTTGTTTCACTCAATATCACATATAATTTGACAAATTGATTGAAGTTTTTTTAAATATAATTATATATATATATATATATATATATATATATATATATATTGTTGATTAATAGTTACGATATGACATATATTGTATGGATAAAAATTACACCATAAAAGCATAATCTTATCAAATATAATCTCTTAAAGTTAATTTATATATTTATTACAGATTATTATATTTAAGTGTACGCTTAATTTTGTTTTGTATTAGGTATCACAAATGCTGGAACTGGCATTTGACATGAACGCAGACAAGGAGAAACGTGAAACTGCTATGAATAATCTGCTTGTGCTCTCACGTGAGAGAGCTGGTGCCGAGGAGATTTTCAAAAAGGGAGGTGTATCTAAAATCGCTCAACTTGTAAAAGTCGAAAAGAACGATGAAATGATCTGTAGCGCGATTCGTATCACAGGCGAGTTGTGCAAGAACAATATTAGTCGAACCAAGTCCATTATAAAAGAAATCGGTTTGCCTTGGTGTTTGGAAATGATGAACAGCAGGTCTAAAGAGAGAGTCAACGCGTCTCAATATTGTATGCAGGTAAATATTATCAAGTAAAATACATATAGTGACCATCACACGTTATTTCAGTAATTTAATTCTATATTTTGGTTTCAGACTATATTGAACGCTTATAGCGGCATGACTAATAAGCCTGATTCAAAACCCGACAAGGATTTGTGTGAGACACATAAGAAGGAAATTGACACGATTCTGTCGTGCTTGTTGTACAGTGTCACGAATAGAACGCTAACAGGCCTTGGCTAGAGATGCAATAATAGAACTCATTATGCGTAACGTTCATTATACTGCGTTAGACTGGGCCGAACGATTGGTCGAGCTTCGCGGTTTGCAAAGATTGATGGAGGTGGCCAGTGAAATGGAGGAATACAAATACGAATCCTCGATGGACATCACGTCTTCCACGCGAACTATAACCAGTGTGTGCTTAGCAAAAATATATGAAAACATGTATTATGATGCTGCTAAGGAAAAATTCAGCAACGCCATTGATGAATTTATCAAAGATAAATTGCTTTCGCCTGACATAGAATCCAAGGTATGAATTTTGTAACTTCTCTATCTTTTCTGATTATTTAAGTGCTTTAAAAATAAAAGGCCAAACATCTGTTTAACTATAGCCTCTTTGAGTAATTTAAACTCTACTTTTTAAAGCAAAAATGTCAAAGAAGATTTCTTTTCCAATTGTCGATCTTGTATATTCTGCTAAATTAAAATACAATTATAACAAAGTTTAATCGAAAATTTTTTAAGAATACGATTTTGTCATCTATAGTATTTTCTGAAGCTTAATTTATCAAAAATTTCTTCTGTTTTCAATCAAAGTTAAATAAAACTGTAGCTGTCTTGATTTCTTTTAAAATTAATTATTATCTCACGAAACATAAAAATTCATAAATGGTTAATCGAATGTTTTACAGGTACGTGTAGTAGTTGCAATAACGACCTTATTATTGGGCCCGTTAGACGTTGGAAACGCAGTTGTGGCTAAGGAAGGGATTTTAGAGATGATCCTCGTTATGGCGGGAACGGATGACGTATTGCAGCAGAAAGTAGCTTGCGAATGTATCGTTGCTGCTGCGACTAAAAAAGACAAGGCTACCGCGATCATAAATCAAGGTGTAAATATATTGAAGAAGCTATATCAATCTAAGGATGATTCAATTCGGGTTCGAGCGTTAGTGGGTTTATGCAAGTTGGGCAGTTCCGGAGGCACAGACGCGACTATCAGACCGTTCGCGGATGGAGCGACGAAGAAATTGGCCGAGGCTTGCAGACGATTCTTAATAAATCCCAAGAAGGACAAAGATATGAGAAAATGGGCCGTAGAAGGTCTGTCGTACCTCACTTTCGACGCCGAGGTCAAGGAGAAGCTGATCGAGGACCAGCAAGCCGTTCAAGCGATGATCGAGCTCGCCAAGACTGGCGATCAGTCCGTTCTCTACGGCGTGGTCACAACATTGGTGAACCTGTGCAACGCTTACGACAAGCAAGAACTCATACCCGAGATGATAGAATTGGCAAAGTTCGCCAAACATCATATTCCCGAAGAACACGAACTGGACGATGTTGACTTCGTGAATAAGAGACTGTGCGCGTTAGCGAAGGCCGGTGTGACCAGCGCTCTGGTGAGCCTCGCCAAAACGGACAGCCAGAATAGTAAGGAATTGATAGCCCGCGTTTTCAACGCGATATGCAGTCAACAGGAGGTGAGAGGAATAGTTGTTCAACAGGGCGGCACAAAGGCACTGTTGCCGTTAGCGCTGGATGGCACGGAGAAGGGAAAGAAACAAGCCTCGCAAGCTCTGGCTCGTCTGGGAATCACGATAAATCCGGAGGTCGCATTTCCCGGTCAGAGAATCATGGAGGTTGTCCGACCGTTCGTAAATCTTTTAAACCCGGAGTGTTCCGCTCTCGAGAATTTCGAGAGTCTAATGGCTCTGTGCAATCTAGCTGGTGTCAACGACAGCGTGCGAAAACGTATATTGAAGGAGGGAGGATTTCAGAAGATCGAGGTTTACATGTACGAGGAGCACGACATGTTGAGACGCGCGGCCACACAAGTTGTAAACAATTTGATGCTGTGCGATGAAGTGATACAATTATTCGAGCAGGAAAACGATCGAGTTAAGTATCTTGTGATATTGTGCCAGGACGAGGATGAAGAAATTAGCATAGCAGCGGCTGGAGCATTAGCGATGTTGGCGTCGGCCAGCAAAAAGGCTTGCGAGAAAGTCTTCGACTCGAAAGATTGGCTGGAATCCCTGCGCTTTTTACTCGCTAATCCAAACGTTGACATACAACACAGGGGTATCGTAATTGTGCTAAATATGATGAGAAGCACGAAAGACGTCGCTGCAAAACTCATCGAAACGGACATAATGGAACTACTGATGGCATTGAGCAAAAACGATACGCAAAAGAAGGAGATCAAGGAATTGGCATCCAGTGCTTTAGAGGCTGCTACGGAATGGAAACTAATCAAGAAAAATGTCGAAGAAAACGAACCGTCACAAAGTACTGGTAATGCAGAACACGTCGAAGAAAACGAACCGTCACAAAGTACTGGTACAGAACATGTCGAAGAAAACAAACCGTCACAAAGTACTGGTAACACAGAACACGTCGATTAAAAATTATGCGTCAGCATTGAGATCTACACGTCACATATCTTCCTCATATTTCATATCAAGTGCCTTAAATATTAAAATAAATGTTACGATTAAATTTCTGCAATTTTGTCGTTTCAAACGTATTCGGGCAATCATGTAATTATATTTGTGTTTATATATTTTTAAATATGATTACCGTGCACAGGATACATACAGCTTATTTGTTGTACAAATTTGCTGAGCCGGAATATTAATATGTTGTATGAAGTAATACATGTGGAGATATCGTATAAAATATTTTATTCAATTAGCTATACATATAGGTATTTAGCATCGTGTGAAATCATATATAATTAGGAGAGAAAATCATTATCGCGCATTTGTATGAGAAGAGTATTATTTAAATACAATATTACACATTTAATTAGAGATAATGTTGTACATAGTTGTGCTATATAATGAAAGTCGTCTATTTAACAACCATGAACACATTTACAAGTTTTTTATAAAAATTAAATATCAAATATCCGAAAAACAACGAATAATAAATGTATTTGAATAACAAATTATGCGAGATGCCATAAAAGATGACAATATGTTAAGAGATAATAATTTTGCATTACTTTCCTAATTTCAACGTGCATTATATTAATAAGTCTCAAAATTATGTATTATATATTATGCTATAAAATATAAAGTTCTTAATTTTCTACAATTTACTTAAATAGTTTGAAAACTTATCTTAACTGATATTTAAAGCAATAAATAAACGTAATAAACTAAAGCTGTAATTTTAACCAATTATTGTAAACATGTTCCTTTCAAATGTTTTAAAACATACGCATATCTGAGACTGAGACATGCACCAGTATCTCACGAACTTAAAACTGGATGAGCCAGTGTTTGGCTCTGCTATAATACGTGTCTTGCAATCTAGATCTAGAAGTTTCATCAAACGATTGTATGCTTCCTTGGGGTATTCGATTTCGATATCTGGCGGTGCTTTAAGTTTTATTAATAATTTTGAGACATCGCAAAATAAAGGAATTGTACATTGTACATTGTTGAAGCAATAGGGAGGAAAATTAGATATAAAGGTTTTATTTTCGCGGTAAAGACAACTCTATCAAAATGAGACTTTTGGCTGCGGTCCACTAAACATTACAAATGCTTCGAAGCATTCCTTTTCTCCTTTCTTTCAGTGAAGAAAGAAGAAACGCTTTAAATCATTTGTAGCGTCAAATGGATTACAGCTTATATCACTAACAATGATTCTGTTATTTGTAATGATTTGAATTGTCTTATCTTTTAAGTACATAAAAAACGAAGATTTAAACTGTGATTATATCTATTTTTTCTTGCAATATTAAATTGCTTGGTAAAAAATTTTTTTAAATATAAACGGGATACATGTTATATAGGTATATGTATATTATTCTCTGTATCATATACATCTTCTTTGTTTTAACTTTAGGCATATATTGATAAATTTTCACTAAAGAACTTTTTTATCTGTGAATCAAACAAAAAGAAAATACATAATAAATATAATATAGGTATAAAATTAATAGAAATTGTAAATGAGACAAAAGATACAAGAACTTCAATAAATGAGTTTATTTGTCATAATCGCGATACATATAAAAATGCATAATTCTTAGGCACTTTTGTAGTTCTTTAAAGCCAAATATCATTGTAATTTCCGCTAAAGCGTATCATCGTCGGGCGAGCGAAAGAACGGTTGTAAATTACTGAGTACGCATAGCATTGTCACGTGTATATACGAATCATAATCTGCTGAGGCGACAACAAATTAGGCGGCAGAAATACGAGTAGTTTCAAAAGAATTTGCGGCCAAGCGTACAAATTGATAGCGGTCCAAAGTTTCGCGCGAGTTTTTCATATGTTAAATGGGCTTTTAAGGCCTGTCCAGACAGACTCGCGCAACGCGAACGCAGAGAAAAATCAACCAATCGATCCCGCGCAATAAGAAGCGGGCGCGATAGCCAATCGCCTCCTACTACACATCTACCATCCCGGAAAAAGCGGAAAGTGGATTGGCTGCCACGTCAGCTCGCACATGTGGAATGGAACGCGTGTAGAAATCGTGCAGGTTCCAACGGGATAAAGACTCAGACTGTTTTTCATATTTAAAAAAAATATTTAAAAAAATTTGACGTACAAAAAAGAATCAAACAATTTCATGTTTATATAACAGCGCGGCGAAGGAAACATGGTCATCCTTCCGCCTCATGTTGGACGGTGTGGATTGATTTTCTCGCGCGTGTATCGCCCGGTGATGCAAATCCGCTCGATAAAAATTGGAAATAATCGCAGCTGACGAGTTCGGAGCGTTCACGAAGGCTTGACGCCTGCGTTCCTTCCGGGAAAGACGGTCAGAAACACGACGATCACGCGGACGGCGTATAAACACGCGAGCGTGTGATGCGTGATGCGTGACGCGCAACACAACGGCGACCAGTGCGCAGCTGCCGACGCGCAGTACAGCGCAGCATTTGAACCTTCGCAGTTCGATCGGCCATTTTTGCTGCTCTTACACAACGCCCTCACGCGACGATCGTGGGTTTACGTTGTTATATTCCTGTGGCCTCGTATCAACCCGTCGGTCCGCACGGCGTCCACAGTCGTATCCCACGTCGACGTACGGTGAGTCTCCACGATATTCGAGCGGGCGGACGTGGCCCGGGCGACGTACCCCCGGTCGTTCCCCGCGGTTTATACCTGGGCGGCACGCCGCGGCGCAACGGCCACGGGGCGGCATCGTCGCGCGGTTGTCCTCCATATTGATGACAGCGCCGACGGTGATAATTTTCTGAAATTTTTGTCGTTAATGCCCCCTGTGTCCTGAAATCGAAAGCGCACCCGCGTTTGTCTTAAAAGCTCCCCGACAGAATGCGCGACCTCGTGGGGCCCACGCCGTGTGCTACGAGAGTATCCGCGAGATACGGTGTTTCCCCCAGGTACCCGCTGCGCGTCACCCACCTCGCCGTTGGCTCTCCAGTCCCGGTACCCTCTGCTCGGCCTCGCCTCGCCTCGCCTCTCTCGCTGGCGTCCGCCCGTGTCCCGTCATGGCGCGCTCTCGCTCTCGCGCTTCCCTCCGCTCCGGCCCTCATGGCGTCGGTACGTCGGCCGTCCGTCCTCCAGCGCCGCGAGCCGCGTCGTATGGCGGCGCGTCGCCGCCAGTCGCCGCGGCGCACGTTGTCCCCTTGATCGCGTCGCGCGCGCCGAGCGACGCCGAGAAGCGAGCGCCCCGCCGTCGCCGGACGACGCGGCAACCGGGATGCATCACGCTCGACGGCTCGTGCCCTCGGCACGCGCGGCGCGGGTCTTCTCTTCCCCCTCGTGTTATATCGATTCATTCCCTTTAATTTGATCCGCGGCGATGCCCGCCGTCGAGATTTTGTTAGCTCGACGACCGTCGTATCCTCGGACGATGCTCCGGGAGGAACGACGGCCCGCGTCCTGACCCACAAAGATGTTTTCGGCCCCTCGGTGACGGTCAGAACGGTTTATTTGTCCTGGCTCGCTCGTATTTCCCCTGTCCCCTCCCCGTAATAATGTAGACTCGCGGCTTGTTGAGCTAGCTTTTAGGATCGATGGCTAATGATAAGCTAATGGCTAAACTAGGAAACTGTTTTCATACTTCAAAATCCCTTTGACTAATCGCTGTACGTTTTGTCTCGTAAAGGAGAATAGGGCGTGTGTGAGGAGAAGTTTGTGAGAAATGTGTATTTACATTTGTGTATATGAAGTTTGTACTTTACGTTTATTTTTAGAACTATTGGCGCAAAAGTGTTAGCTTAGCGATAGATTGGCGATTATATCTGTAGTAGTAGCTCAAATACATATTTCCAAGTTTTCTGAATATCGTAATAATGTATTGATATAATTTTTCAGACTAATGAACATAGTTACCATTGTTTGAGCTACATGCTTCAATCATGAGTAACGTGGCGACTATAAAGTTGGAAGAGGGACAAGAATCTGTCACCGAGATACAAACTTACTTGGAGACATTTAACAAAGAGATAGAGGGAGGCCAGGGTGAACAGCTGCAACATGTGCAATGTTAATATCTCTTATAATAGTTTTTCTATCAAATATAAATATCAGATATTTCCATCATACTGAACTATATTCAATTTATATATTTTATTATACAGTACAACAAGTGGAAGGATTATCTGGTGGAGAAGAGGGTGGGACATACTTTGTCGATCAGACTGGTCAATATTATTACCAGGCAAACAGTGATGAACCACCTGTGATGACACAGGTACAGATACAAGAAGTAGAGGAGACCGATGTACAAAACGAGGGCGAGACAACTCAAGATGAACAGTATCACGAGATTGAAGAACTTGAAAATGCTGAGGGTGATGAGGATGTAAGTAGGGCTAAAAATCACAATCGTAGTCATCGACTGTAATTTATAAAACACAAAAATGCAATTGTAAATGTATACAAATCTCAGGTACAAGTCAACGGTGAAAACAATCAGGTTGTCATTAATTCTGGCGATGCATATCAAACTGTGACTATTGTTCCATCCGATACAAATCCTGGAGAAGTTAGTTACGTTCTGATAGTTCAGCAACCCGAGTCCGAAGAAAAAGAGACTAAACCTGCGGAAGATGAAGCAACGACGGTGGCGGCAGCTGCTGCAGCAGCTGAGGGAGAGGAAGCGGAAGGTGAACAAGATCTCACTGTGTATGATTTTGAAGATAATGAAGATAATGAGGCTCCAGTGGAATCTGAGGCAGAAGATGATAAGACTAAAATCATTAAGTTCATCCCAAAGAAATCTCAAACTGTAACGCAAGCTCATATGTGCAACTACTGCAACTATACCAGCCCAAAACGGTATTACTTTTTGCATTATTATCTTTTTATAATATTTATATTTGTACATATGTACATCGTGATCTCATTTATTTGTGTCATCGTGTATCTAAAATGCTAAATCAGAAAAGTAATGAACTATTTAATTATGTAACAGATATCTTTTATCACGGCATATGAAATCGCACTCGGAAGAAAGACCACATAAATGTAGTGTTTGTGAGCGAGGATTTAAAACTCTGGCTTCACTTCAGAATCATGTCAACACTCATACTGGGACCAAGCCTCATCATTGCAAATATTGCGAGAGTGCATTTACAACTTCTGGTATGTAATTTGATGCTAATTACTTTTTATATTCATATATATTCCACTGCGTGAAAAAAATTAAAAGTAAAATATATTTTTTAACTTTCAGAATTATTCTATTAAAATTTTTTTTCAATTAATTGCATCTTATATTAAATATTAAATATAATTTCTTTAAAAACTTACAGTGACTTTCTTAAATTTCGTCAAATTAGGAATTTGTTGGTTTATCAAATCTGAGTGTCTACAAAAATATAAATTAATATAATTTCTATTTTATATTTTTATTTTTATATTTTTATATTTTTTTATGTGTTTGTTTACAGGTGAACTTGTGAGACATGTTCGGTACAGACACACTCATGAAAAACCACACAAATGTCATGAGTGCGATTACGCGTCTGTTGAGCTGTCAAAACTGAAGAGACATATTAGATGTCACACAGGCGAACGACCCTATCAGGTATACATATATTGTTATTCTTTTTTAATCTAATTTATTGCACATGCGAAAAATATATATACATGAACTGTATAAATCTGCTGTATATATCTATAATGATACATGTATGAAGAATAAGTTGTCTAAACGTGTACAAAAAAGCAGAGATCTATCAAGTTTATTTTTTTTTATATTATATAATAATATTACACGTTTAATCCTTAAATACGCAATTTTTCGTAATATTCTGAGTATTTTTTTTTAAATAAGTAATAACCTTCTAGGCCTTTTCATCTAGAAGGAAAAGGTCAGAGAAAAGTCTTTACAGATGTGTAAAGCCGCGCGTTTTCAGTTCAAACTTCATAAGAGAGAGTACACGGAGCATCGAAAAATCGCTTTGCATATGTGTAAAGCTTGTGCTAAAAGAGTTAATTTATATATTTCTGTAGTGTTTTCGATTAATTCTAATTTTTTTAAATATTATTTAATTATTTATGATACTCTGTCAAAAATGTGTTTTATTTTTTAGAATAGTGTAATTCTGTGTCACTTAATGACAAAATAAATACAATATTTAATTATTTTTTTAGTGTCCACATTGTACATATGCAAGTCCGGATACATTTAAACTTAAACGTCATCTTCGCATTCACACTGGAGAGAAACCATATGAATGTGATTTTTGTCAAGCGAGATTTACTCAATCCAACAGTTTGAAAGCACATAAGTTAATACATAATGGTAAGTTTTATATTGTATAGGGAAATGCATGATTCCAAGAAGTTTCAAGATAAATTGAGTAAAATAATATTGGCTGTAGTATAAAGAAATTTTTTTAAAATTTTATTTATGATTTTATATGATATGATTTGTACACATAAAAATTGATTTTACTTTAAAAGTTATTTTCGATAAAAAATTTGAATGTATGAGCGCAATATTCGCGTTAATCTCGAAATCTTGTGTTGGAAAAAATTACAGAAATACAATGTGTATTGTATGCATGATATTTGTTTTACATCTTGTATTACTTGTGTATAAAGAGATTAAGTATTGTATAAATTTACTTTCTTATGGCAATAATATATGTTGCAGTAGGCGATAAACCAGTATTTCAGTGCGAGTTATGTCCAGCTACGTGTGGTAGAAAAACGGATCTTAGAATTCATGTGCAAAAGTTACACACTTCTGATAAACCACTAAAATGCAAGCGTTGTGGAAAAACATTCCCGGATAGGTATGTGAATAATTTCTTTGAATATAATAAGAGGCATTACGTATTGAAACGGTATTGAAACGGTGTTGAAGCAGTCAAATGCATATTAAATACAAAAATTATAACGCGCGCATTTTAACAAATTATATTTTTAATTTTTGTATTATATTTCAGATATAGCTATAAGTTACATAGCAAAACGCACGAAGGGGAGAAATGTTACAAGTGCGATCTATGTCCGTATGCATCTATATCGGCGCGTCATTTGGAAAGTCATATGCTTATTCATACCGATCAGAAGCCGTATCAATGTGATCACTGCTTTCAATCATTTAGACAAAAACAGCTACTCAAACGGCATTGCAATCTTTATCACAATCCTTCCTACGTTCCTCCACCACCACAAGAAAAAACGCATCAATGTCCCGAATGTGAAAGAGCATTTAGGTGTGTACATGATTGATCATTTGAAACGATTGATGATATGATAAAACTAATCATTAATACAATTTTTCTTAATATGAAATTTTGTGTTATGCAGACATAAAGGTAATCTTATTCGACATATGGCCGTCCACGATCCGGAATCGTCTCTGCAAGAAAAACAGCAAGCTCTGAAAATCGGCAGACAAAAGAAGATTCAAATCATTGACGGCCAACGTGTCGAAGTAATGACAGGTAAAATGCTGAAACAGTGCCTTTAAAACTATAGGAAGTTTTAAAGAAATCACGATAAATTTTGAATCTGCATGTCATATGTCATTTATGAGAATGTGATTTCTTTATATTACTTCATAGCATATAAAATCGTTTACACTCACAGGGACACTTACGATATGATCTAAATAGCGGATCATTGACTAATATCCATGTGTTATGTTGTAACAACAGGTGATTTAGCTTCTAAACTTAAAGGTTATGACGATGAAGAAGAGGAGGAAGATGAAGACGACATGATGGCGGTTCAAGGTAGTGATGGTCAGCAATACGTTGTGCTGGAAGTGATCCAGTTAGCGGACAATCAAGGGAGTGATCAGGTATTCTTAAGCAAAATACTCTGAAAGACTGACTTTTGAAGCAAATTATACAATTAAATACATTATATGTATTATTAGAATCATTATTTATAAATGTGTCATTAACTTAAAACAGATGGCTGTTGTCGCGAGTGAAGATGGAGAATTGGTGATGCAAGATCCTTTGACTCAAGAAAACAGCATAGTAACAGCAACAGGAGAGGAAATCGATGAAGTAGAAGAGGAAGATATAGAAATGCATGATCTAAAGATAGAACCCACTACTCCATCAAAATCTTCAACGCAAAACTCACAAAATGACCCTAAATTGCAAAAGGAAATGGAAACCTGTTTCGGGTTTGATGAGGTAAGTGATATCTTCTTATTTTTTAAAAGTTTTTTAAAATTAATTTATAGAATCACGTTTATTTTTATAAAATAAAATAATATCAGTTTATTACATAAATACATGATATATATTAAATTTTTTTAGGAAGAGGAGGAAGAGGAAAGCGGTAATAATATAAACATGTTACAGACAATTTCGTAATAACAAGTATAAAGGAAAAAAAATGTACCTATTCAATAGTCCAATGTTTCACTTCTGTCCCAGTGTTAGTATAATATCCTTAAGAAAAATAAGGAAAATTAGACAATAAGAGCCAAAGCGCACTTGACAATTTTCCTTATTTAGATTGTACATCTTATTATAATTAATTTCTAAAACAAAAAATAATTAAAGTCAAGGAAATTATATATATTGTGTATAATAAAACTGAATGCAGTGTATTGTCATCTACAAATACTCTGCATAGCTCTAGTAGGGAGTTGCAGTGTGATTCACATGCATGGTACAAGAACTTTTTTTGCCGTTAGTGCATTAGGTACACATAATAATTTATGAAAATATTGTAGTTTTGTGGTCTAGCAAAGTATCAAGCAAATGTACAATTATGATATTGTAAAATATGATTTACGTTATTGTCAATGAGAACTATCTTAATAATGACATTAACAAAGTTAGATAAGATTGCATATGTTAATTATAAGGAAATCTAATATCTTGGCATAATATTTTTAAACAAGTTTATTTATAACTTTGATGTAGAAGCTCGTGACTGTAGAAGATGTGTGCAACTAACATCAATCCTGAAGAGTTAAGATTACTTCATAAAGTTGAAACTAATAAGAGTAACATTAAAACAGAGGTTACAATGTAAATAAATGTTTATCTTCATATCTCGATTTAGAGACTACTTTAAAGTTTCAGCATAAATATCAAGAGAGAAATGATGAATGTAACTGTCAAAAGTATTTTATATTGTTTACTATGGTTACTTTTTCTTATCTTAAAAGGTCGGGAAGTAATAGAGAGAATTGTGAAGTTGTAACATGTTGGTTTTATAGTAATGCATTACGTAAAGAAATTTAACATTTTTATTCGTAATAAAGAAAAATACATTTCCGTTAGAGGCAGAACAATGTAATTTATTTCTTATTCTTTAATTATAATATCCTTTTTGTTTGCAGCGTTAATTAGACGTTAACTCGATAACATTTTTTTGGCAAATTTCTATATATGTTATTGTTTTTACAATAACATTAAATACACAATTATTGAAACTTGTCTTAAAATATTTTATAATTGCACTGTTCGTGTTCCCTAACAGTACTATTATAAAATTGTCAAAAGTTATTTCAAATCTTATACTAAGCAATCTTTGATATATACTAAATATAAATGTTTAATCACAACCTCGCACGTAGTATAATCTCCAGTTTAATTCAGGGCATGATGGTACTCGAAACAAAACAAAGTATGCATTGTAAATGATTTTATGTGTATTAAGCTTAAAAATAAATGTCTTGAATATACTGTCACTTTAGAATAAGTCATGTGGGAACGAAATTGTTGAGACAATGAAATTTTTTCTATAAGAAGTAGATTGCGTGCTCATGCCTTTTTATTACAAACTGGAATAATAATATTTCTTCAATAAAATTAATAACATTGCTGTATTAAAGTGGTATGACATATGTATCTTCACGAATACATCGGAATGAAGAAAAGTGTATAATTAATGCTCGTACAATGTTGCTCATAAAATACGTTATCCGCTTATCACTAGATAAGTCTACTTAGGCGAAGTGTATCATTGTAAAAAGTATGTACAATTTTTTTTACATACACGAATTGTACAATTGTAATTTAGTGATCAATTAATGTATGCACTTAAAATTCCGCACTTTCTTACATTATCCCAAAGAAAAAAAAAAACGGTGTAACATTCTCTCGATAATAAACAATATCTTGTCGACAATATATTCGTTGCAGCCATTCGACATGCTCATTCATATTTACTCTCATTTGTACTTACATTTTTAATTTCTCTGTTTATTTTTTTTTTAATATTATTTAGATTTTATAAAATCGATGTTTATACGAAAATAGAATTTGATATATTTATTGAGCTTTTAATTTGAGCTTTTGTAATTTAATCTTTTCTTTTTGTAGATACTACTTTTTATTTAAGTTTATTTAAGTAAGTCAATAAACGGTAACGCTTACCGACATATATTTGCCTTCTCTATTAGTATTATTAGGAAAGGCCACACCCCACGCAAAGTGCATCCTTGGTCATCAACCCTATAAGCCATAAGCAATTCCCTTCGTCTCGTTGCTTATGGGGACGTATTTAAAGCGTTAAAACACGCGATGAATAGTGACTCATCGTTCAATAAAGATATATATCTCTTCTGTTTTCGTAAAACGAATTACAAGCGGATATAGGTAGATTTTTAATCGAATTTATTTTTAGGATCATTTCTTATATTTTCGCAATTTAATTTTATTAATTATAGAAAAATTCCTACATTTTTATGATTGTATCAATAGTAAATACGGTAAATACATTATATAACATCTTCATTCAATGCTGTTTTATTAGAACACGCTTTTGCTATGTCCCTCTATAATATTGTGTATCCTGAAATCCCATATCCTAAAATCATCGCGTGCGCGCGTTTTTTATAGAAAGAATATTATAACTATATACTAAATCTATGAAATTTATGTTCTAGAATGCGTTCTATATTCTAAGAATATATTCTGAACGTTAAAATCCATGCAATTAGAAATCGCGATTTACTTTTTATCGTATGTTTTGTTTGTTCCATTGATAAAAAAAAGTTTTAAAAAGGAATTTCATGAATTAGTTCTATGCGTTCTATGCATCTTCAACTTTTTTAAATTATTAATATTTGAGACATAGGCATATGTGTTACTCATAAGCTTTTGATTTGCCAAAAAGTTCATTATCATTCAATTTTATTACAAAATGATAGAATTTTTTTATACAATAAAATAATTTAAAATAAAATGATCTCTAATAATATATGTTTTTTAAACAAGCTGTTTATTGAATTATAATTGCGCGATTACATCTATTACCGTTTAATGAATACCTATTTTTTACGCTACTGAGATTGGCATACAGTCGATTTATTTTCTTCCTTACTTCTTTACTTGTTTATTATTTAAATTTAAGCCAAACAATCAATCTCGATGTGAGGGATATTTCTGGTTTTTCGATGGTGTGGCATTTTTCTAGTAAGAGCACGCCAATAAAGGCGCTGCAAAATCTTTTATTACAAGTATGCAAAACTTTAACAGTCTCGAAATAATTTTTTCAGAGCGACTTAATTGTTTAAAGAAATCAAAGTGATATGAGGAATAGAAAATGATGGTGATGGAAATTATAAATTATTATTTTGAATTTACGGACAGTTAATCGATTCGTAATCAGGCGCCAATTTGACTCGCGTCGTGTCGCGTGACGTCACTGTGAACTTGGCGCGCGCGGAGTCATTCTTG
>JASTWP010002595.1:0-39922 GCA_030770255.1 Temnothorax ravouxi | reverse complement strand
AAGAATGCAAGATTCTCTGATACCACATTAGTCTCTTAAAGTTGCAAGTGTGCTACTTTAAAAATATTGTATTATAGTGTCTTTAAAATTTTGTATTTTATTAATCTTCACAGAATACGAAATACGAAAAGCTAATCACTAATGTATTGATCTAAGAATAACGTCGTTGATTTTTTAAAAAACGTCAATACTCTAATAGAAGAATTATTTAAGATGTTTCAAATTTAAAATTTAAGGTTCCTGGGAACTACATATGAAAGCTTGTCAAATATAAAAACTACAAAAGCAGGACTGGAGAACGACGAAGAATACGTGTACCGTACCGGTAATCAAAACGACATCTTCTTCGCGGTATTCTAACGTTCTTTACGACGAGAAACGTATGAGGTAATATACGAGGGAGACCTCGGTAGAAAGAAGGCGTCGTAATTAATTCTCGATCTTTAATGGCTCCCCCCCGTAATTATCGCGTACAGGCAATTCCTAAATCAACTCCCTGGCGACAGCTAGATCCGTCGGGAGGCAGTAACATTCTGGAGGTTTAGAAAAAGCCGCCGGGAACCTGTTCTCGTTTTGCCGAAAGAAGCGGAGACGGGGCTCCGACTGTTTCCCGCCACGCTTTACGTATTTACATATTTACATAGACGTACACGTCTGGTCCCCCCTCAGTATTCTCGTACCGCGCCCGAAGCGGAACTGTCTGGCACCGAAAATATGCCCGCGCGGTGCACGCGTGGCTTTCGTAATTATTAACGCTTCTCGAGCATGGACATTTATGTATAGGGAAAACGAAAAGAATCTTTAATAACGGGAACATTTGTACCAATAAATTCTATCTAATTGTGCGGATACGGGTAATACTCCACATTACCGTTAAGTTGTTATACGCGCGCGTATTTACTCTATAGAGTAAAATGTAAAGTTATTTTCACGTTCCCACGGAATCTGACAAAAAGGTAAATGTCACAAGATCGAATTTCCAAGTGATCACGTAATAGAGATTTCCGGCGCGTTTGAGAATTATCGGCTCATCGGAGCCTAATTGCGGAGCCGTCGGTTGGGGGATTATCGGCTCGTCTCCCTTGGGCCCGGAGGGTCATCGCACTCCATATATTCGCGTTGTCTTAAAAATCTCCATTACGCGAAGGAGTTCAAGATCAATGTTAAACAGATGCGAGAAGTATCAGAGCGAGAAGCGAAGCGCGATTCACGGCGGCGTGACGCTGCGACCGCGACCTGTTGAAGAAAGGAAGAAGATATCGCGAGGAAGACGGGGCCTGATCCTTTCCATCTTGTTACGACGAAGTGGCTCGACGTCGTGACGCTCCAAAAAATCGAGAACTGAGTAACAATCGACAGAAATTTGCATCTTCTCCATGTATCCGAGTGCTGTTACTCGAATAACGATAAGCTCGAAGATAATTAGTCAAACCTAAATGCTTTAGCATGCTAATGTAGGTGGTGTATCTTAGATTGTAATTCCGAATCTTTATAGAGAACATTATAATATTTAAATACAAATTACTAAACCGTCTGATGTTTCACGTGATTGCAAAGTGTCGGTGAGTATTCTCAGTTGGCATCTTTCTCTCTAACTTTGAAAAGTTATACGGTAATTGTGTCTAACTATAGCACTGGCGTACATTCAAAGGAACACTGCTTTAACTAGTGAATGATAATGTGTAGTTCTTTCCTGAAAACGTTCTTTTCTTAGTTCCGTTTTATTCGTAGATGTGTTTATTATGTAATACGTAAGTGTGAAGTTTCACGTCTCCAAAATGTGTCAAGTAGACCTCTCATTTCATCCTTCGCCACGCATTGTTCTATTAACTTATCAATTATCAATTATTTATTTTAATTGTTATTTATCTCTATCGTTCAATCATAATTATTCCTCGATTATTTTTCGAATTAATCAGACTTCGTTTTCGATTTTATACGACCGATTGGAAATCAGTTTTTAAAACATTTTGCATAAACGTACAAACATTGCATCAATCCAATGCATGCGTATATAAAGAATTATGAAATTACGCAAAGACCTGTCGTTTTGTCGGGACAAACGAGTCTCTGAGAACCAGGCATCTTGGGTCCAGCGAACCCCAAGATATATAGCAGGCGCATTCAACCGAACCGAGCAAACAAGGTTCCACCGTGACGGAAGGGTTCGCCGCTCGGCGCGATAATCCCTCCGCAGTCGCGTCACGACGAAGAAACGGAACGGAAGCGGGTTCTCGGGACCCTCATTCCCGCACCGGGGTACGTGGTCTCTCGCATACCTGGTCGCAGTGGCGTCGCTTCGCGGCGGCGGTGCTACTCCCGGGGTCGCGTCGCGCATTATCCGGGTCGTCTGCCGCCGCCGGCGGGCACCGCACTCTTCTCGCTCTCGTGGAGGGCACGCGACGCCCCGCAGTGGCTTCGCCGCTATACGCGCACGAGAATGGCGATTGAGAGAGAAACGACGTTTCCCTGGAGACGGTGACGGCCGTCCACGGCCGCGAGCGCGGCAACACTGACCTGCCACCACCGCGAGAGAGAGGAGAGAGGACCGCGACCGGATAACAGAACCTCTTTCCTCCGGGTACCTCCGGCTGTGTCGGCTCCCTACTCTCCGCTCGCGCTTCTCTTCCTCTCTTCGCTATTTTTCACCTCTCTCTCTCTCTCTCTCCCTCCTTTTCTCTCCTCCCTCGTTCCTCCGGGCGTCTTTCGGGGAGTAAGAACGACGAGGAGCGGATCCCTCCTCGTCGGCTCTCGTGTCCCAGAAGAGACTCTGTGAAGTCTCGGAAGAGAAATGCAGAGGTCGAGAAAGAGGAACATGTATCTTTTATTTTTAGGAGATCTCGCGTTCTCCACGAACGGGAAGAAACACTCGTCAACTTCAACCTCCGATTAATAATGGATTCTCAAGTTTCCCTTACTTTCAATCCCCGCGAGGAAAACCGAGAGAGAGAGAGAGAGAGAGACGGACTTTCTCGTCTCGCGTACTCGCAGGAAGGCCGGAAATCCGGAAGCGGATTAGAAAAGAAAAGCGATCTCTTGGCGATTTCGCCGAGGAAGACATGACATCGACTGAAAGAGGGCGCCTCTCTCTCTCTCTCTTGCGCTTAATCTACAGCTCTTGCCTCTTGCTCTTCGAATTTCTTTCCTTTTTTTTTTCATTTGTGAAGAGAAGCGGAAAGTAGACCCCGGAGGAAAGGGGAAGTTGAGTGGCATCGACAGAAGGAGGACACGATTCTTTTTGCTTTTAATCGTAGCATTTAAGTTTCTTCCTCACTTTGAGTCCATAAAGAGTATCAGAAGAGAAGGTTCTCTGCGGGTCGCGTCTTACGGAAAGACCGGGGCACCGACGGAAAGAGGGCACGTTCCTTCTTACTTTTAATTGTACCCTCCGAGTGCCTTCTTCATTTTGAGTCCATAAACAGAAGTCGAAGAGAGAAACTTCTTCAGGTCGAGATCGCCAATTTAGGGAAAGACGAAGCGTCGAAAGATCGCACGCTTTATCTTACGAATGATCAAGCTCTTTGAGGTTTTTCTTTATTTCGGATTTCCTTATTGGATAGAAATTATAATCGAAAGAGAAGGAAGAAGTATCGATGGAAAGAGAGAGAGGCTGCCCTTTTTTCCCTGCAACTAATTCTCTTCGTTATCTTAAGAAAACTAACAATTCCATGTTTTTGAAATTGCAAAGATCATTTATATTGATCTTTTACCTCATTTCTAATGTACCGTTTTAAGGCCATGTTGACGGAAGTGTGCTCGACGTAATGAAGGAACGTAAGCGACTAGAAAACAGATGACCGATGAGGAAGTGTCCGACGAGACACCTCGCTCGTTGCCGGTGAAGCCTGAGAAGAGAGCAATGCCTGCGTGCGGATCATTGACTCCTGATAAAGCCCCTTTTCTGCCTTTTCCGTAATGACGTGCTACGATACACACTCATACAAGAACGGATCTTTATGGAAGCTGATGAGTCCTTACAATTAGCTTCAGCTTCAGCTTCAGCTTCGGATTAATTAACTTAACTTAACTCTTTAAGTACTATTATGCTACTGTAATAAACAATAAATTTTTACTCTAATGATTTTGATAAAATTATTGAATCATATAAATTGTTCCAGAGAGAAAAAAATAATTTTGTTTGTTATGATTTAAATTTCAAGAAGACTAGATGAGTTAATGAGTTCAGTTTCAAGTCGATGGCTAGCAGGGCTAGCCACAGAACGTGGCTACCTCTTCTAGCTATCGACTTAAAACATATAATTAAAACTATATATAGTTTCAGAATATTTTTGAAAGTCTACAATGTCTCGTTCAGAAATATTCTTTATTCGTCTAAAATTAAATCGTATTATCCCAAAGCATGCAAATACAGGTTTGTAATAACATGTTTGCGACGGGATATTCCTCATGAATTCTACGCCGAGCAATTCACGTAATTGCGAAGGACTGAATTTATTAAAATCAAAAGCGTAACTCGCGCGATAGTCAAAAGCGATAAGCACAAATGCTCCACGTGCGCCGGGTCGTTTTCACGTTGCCGCGCTGTATATCTTGTCTAGTATTATCGACGATAGTACATCACCGCGAATATCTGCTAGAAACAATCATGCAATACTCACGCCGTATCGTGCCCCACGTGCGTGCGTCCGTTACAAGATTCGGCCGGGGGGGTGTTTTCACGCGATTACTTCGCGCGTTAGTGTACACGCGTGCGGCCGGATCGATCAATAACGCTGCGGAGTTCTAAGTTCCGAAGGCGGAGTGAGCGTGTGTTATGGGCGCCATGTAAATGCCGGGCCCCCACGTTCGTTGCATATTTCAATGTATACCGCGTATTTATTGCGCAACAGAAATAGTAACCGGTAGAAACCATACGTACGGCGAGTACCGCTTGTAATTTATGTGGAAATACTACTCCTCTCGCGGATGCATTTTCACTAAGCCGGCAGATAACGCGCGCTTTCCGCCCGCGGAAAATATGGTAACGCACGCACGTACGCTAAACGAGCGCGAGGTCCCTGCCACAGTTTTCACTTTTATATTTATAATCTATATAGAGCACACTCGCACACTGCTTTAAATATCAATTATTCCACAGAATTGCTCTGCTCGATAAAGCGCGCACTTTCCAATCGCGACGTTTACATCTCAGATCGTTATAAACATTCTGTCGTATCAATTTTCGCCCACTATATCTCTCTTGCTCTGTCTGACGTTTGACCTATTTTTTTTTTACCACATTTCTATTTTTATAACTCCGAGAACAATTTTTAGTCTCGTTGAAGCGCTATTATCCTCGCGGATAATATCCAGCGTCCCCGAGAATGGAGCCGCGCGACATCGAACAACGTCGGATTATTGACAAGCATCCTCTCTCTCTCTCTCTCTCTCTTCTCTGAGAGATTCAGCATCCCTCTCGTTTTTTTTTTTTCCGGATCGTACAACTGTGGATTCGATTTTCTCACTTTCACGTAATTTCACAACGTTTCGCGCAACGTATCGTCCGCTCGCTTCATCCTTTCGCACCGGGGAAGATCTACGCGTCGGTCGCATCTCCTTCGCGTAAATCTCCTCTCCTCGACTGTTCGCGCAGCTAAGCAGGTCAGAGGGAGATTATTTAGAGCTTTCTCTCGATCGAGTTTGATTCTTAACCTGGTGCGTGATGTACCGCGGTGGAGGGGGGGCCGGCTCACATCGCGTAGTTCCCGCGTAAACGGCTGGAAGTGCCAACCCTTTAGCGTCGGTGACGCCGCTTTATCGGTGGCGGTTTTCTTCTGGTACTTGTGCGGGACATATAGCGCTACCGGCCCCAGGAACAACGCATTGTTACGGTCCGTCAGCTGCTGCTCCGCTCCACTCCGTCCGTGCCGGCACGGCAGCACACGGGGGAGCGAGAGGGACGCGAAGCCGGCTCTAGCGCGTGGAGAAGGGTACGAGGCAAAACGGACGGGGCACAAGCCCGGCGGCGCGGGAACAAAGCGCCAAGGGAAAAAGCGTGGAGAGAGAAAGAATAGGGAGGGTCGCTTGATGACGCATATATACGAAGCTGGACCTTATCTCGTGCCCAATTAGCTTATTTCGAGTAACGTGTGAAATAAACAACCGTTGGAATGTAAATATTGTTTATCTCTCGCGTTGCAACGAGGAAAAATTAACGAGAGAAAGGAAGAGTGTACGGAACAAAAAAAAAAAAGAAACGAAAAAAGAGAAGGGAATTGTAAGGCACAAATTTTTCGATAATAAACGCTTTCTTTAAATCATGAGTAAAATAATTAACGTGTATATAAAACACATACACGCAATATATATAATTGATTTTTACTGTATGTAAATGAAAAAAAAAATAGAAAAAATAGAAAGATAAAAATGAATGAGATAGATTAATGAGGATATATCTTCTCTTGATGAATATATTTTTAAAATGGAAGCGGAGAAGAAAAGGCTGTAATAAACGAAAAAAGGAAGAAGATGATGAGACAGAAAAGAAACGAAGGGAAGTCGAATGCAAAATCATGTTAATTTGCAAGATAGGCGCCATCTCGTCCCGATTTGACTCTTAAACGGTCTACTGAAAGGTAATCGAATGGACAAGCGTCGTTCCGCCCAGAAACTTTCATGGGTAGAAAGTAAGGGTTTCACGCACACGAGTGTAGATTGTCTTCTCACGATTTCTGTACGCTCGTTTTAACGTCTCGCGGGCGCTTGCTGATTATACCGGCCCGCTTAATTACACAGCTCAAATTGCGCGGTAGCACAAGTGCAAACGACTCGGCAGTTATAGCGCGATGATTCACGCTGTACTGTTATGCAGAGCGGTATATTATACAGAATGTCCTACTTCTAGCGGAGATTAACCGGCTAATGATAGAATCGTCTATAAATCTGGAGAAAGAAAGAGAGAGGGCGATCTCAATTTTCGAGAACATATCTATTAGAGGGAGAATATATCTATTCTTTACTGTAGAAAATTACTGCTACTGCATTTCTTAGCGAGGATGTATCTATTCATTGTCGAAAAAAATTCTTAGCGAAAGTCAACAAAGAATATCTATTCTTCGTTGAAAATTTTTAATTTCTTCGACGTGTGAGATGTATTTGCGATTGTTCCAAACGAAAATAAAATTCAGTGAAAATAAATGAGAAGTTGGATTTTGTTGTTAATTTGTATTTTAAAGCTTCAACTTTGTGCGCGATTCAGTATAAATACATAAATTCAGTGAAACGTCACAATACATTAAGAAAATAAAATCCTCTTTGCTTTATCTGATCAATCTGTTATTGAAGAAAATACGGTAAAAAGGAATATATCCTGTGGCAACAACGTTACGTTAAACTTTTTGTATAACGTTATTATAATAGAAAATAGAAACGAGCCCTTACTAAGTTCGTGCAAATCGTCTGAGAAATAAATTACGAGGACATTTGCAGTTATATACATATAATGTAGCTTGAATAGGAGAAGTGTCTAATTTTAGAAAGCACTTATTCGAGCGTTATCTATTTCTTTTTTCTTAATCAATAAATGAAACGATAATATTATCAAAATTAGTCATCGATGAAATTATCGAGTACGACTGGAGGTCGCTTTATGTATCTTGAAACGAGTGAAACTTACCAAAAGTGAACTAGATTTACCTAATATTTCAGCAAATAAAATTATATGTAGATACTCTAATGAAGACGTTGAAACTAAAACCTGAAATATATTCTGAAATAGATCCAAACTATTTAGCTTTTAGAGTCCCTGCTCATAATGTAATAAAAAGAAATAAATAACAAGTTCTAGTTTTTTAAATTGAAAATATTTGATGATTTATACAATATTGAAATATTTTATGATTTTCTTTATCTTATTCTTCTAATTACATTCTATTTTCAAGAGTTTAGACCTTGTTGGTTCGAAACTCGACCTTATAAAGGAATTCTAGGAATTCTTGGAATAGCGATTCTTGTAATTTTTTAAATTTTCAGAATAATGCAATCTCTTCGCTTAATTATTATGCTCCTCTTACACTTGATTAATTTCCGCGAATTTAGATCGTTTTATATTGAAATCTTTAAACTTAAAACTTTTAGAAGCATAGAATTCTTAATTGGAACTTTCTCTTTAGTTTACATTATAGGAAATAAGTGTGGAAGGATATAACTTATTTCCAAATGTCCTTCTATCATTAATCATAATAATATAGAAAATAAAGTTCATCAAACAATAAACACTTAACCAATTCTATCTGTGGTAACAAAATATAAGTATTAAACTTAATAAGGGTACAAGTAAAAATAAAGTTAATTAAATTACTCGGAAATCGAAATCACACCCTAAAAACGTCCATCCGTAGTTATTAATTGCTGTTTATTGCAGAGAGCAGAGCAGGCAGTTGCCTCTTGGCAGACTTTTATAATTGTCTCTCAAGCGGTAGGTAAAATAGATGCATAAATTATTATACAAAAGGTAAGTTAATATAATTGCCGATTGCAATATTACCAATAGTAGCTTAATTATCGACAGACTTTATTGCCTATAGTTGTTTGCCGTTGCAACGAAAAGGGACCTCTTCATCTGCGGACGACAGCATCGATCCATTTGTTTACCGAGGTCGTCTGCTAGCCCGACGTTCCCCCTGACGTTTTTTCCGCGAACGTTTGCGAATTATGCTGTGAGAAACGCCCGCGTTTATGTGACTGCTGCGGGTGAAAACGGATCCGCGATGCCGGGGACCGAAGTTAGTATCATTCTTTACAATAAATCCTATCCTGTCAGGTAGAGAAATAAATTTTGACGTTTTATGACGTTCCCTAACGTCAAGCGCGACAGTAACCGGGACAAGACTTCTACGACTCATCTAACGTCTTATTTTTTATTGATTAAATTCAACATGTATATGTAATAACATTAATAATTTATTTGATATATCAGTAGCTGATACTGGTACAGCAATATTTGATCTAAATCCACACTATAGAATCTAATTTTTCTGTTATTTCTCTTTTTGGATTTTATACTTTTGGATTTACCGCAATAAATTTAATTATCTCATCAGAAATCACACATCTTTAGAATGAAGTAACACGTGTTTAAGTAACGCATGACATTTACATATCTAGGACAGCACGACGGAGCTGGGAGAGATAGAAAATGTCAGGGTGGTGGTGCGAGTTCGGCCGTTGAGCAGCAAGGAGTTTGACACCCACTGCAAGAACATAATAGAGGTGGACGCTCTGAACGCCGAGATCACCGTAGAGAATCCGAATGCGGCTCACGGAGAGCCACCGAAGGTCTTTTCCTTCGACGCGGTATTCGACACGGACTCGACCCAGGTGGACATCTACAACGAGACCGCTAGGCCTATCGTGGACAAGGTTCTGCAGGGCTACAATGGGACGATCTTCGCGTACGGCCAGACCGGCACCGGCAAAACGTACACCATGTCCGGCGCCAAAACCTCCCCGCAGGCCAGAGGAATCATTCCAAATACGTTTGCTCACATCTTCGGTCACATAGCCAAAGCTGACGAGAATCAGAAGTAAGGCAACGTATACGCGCCTGGAAACGAAATATGAAAAAGGAGTCTTTTCACTGCTTTATGAAATAATATCATTTTTACGATTCTGCAAAACAGAGATACCTTGAGACAGCTTGTATCATTAAACTGAGCACAGTTAAAATACTTTTCTAAGCAGATTGTATTTATTTAAGGTATCAATATATTGAGGATTGTTGTTAATAGATTCCTCGTGCGTGCAACATACCTAGAGATCTATAATGAGGAGGTACGAGATCTGCTCGGTAAGGATCAGAATACTCGATTGGAGGTGAAGGAAAGGCCGGACATCGGAGTGTTTGTGAAAGATCTGAGCGGGTACGTGGTGAACAATGCCGACGATTTGGATCGTATTATGTCTCTCGGCAATAAAAATCGTGAGTAACGACGATAGATAACAAATTGATGATGCGTGTAAGTAAAGTAGCTAAAAATAATCCTGGACTCGTGCAGGTGTTGTCGGGGCTACTGCCATGAATGTGTCTAGCTCCCGGTCCCACGCGATATTTACAATTACCGTCGAATCTAGTCAGATCGGTGAAGATGGGGAGCAGCATGTGAAAATGGGGAAGCTCCATTTGGTGGATTTAGCCGTACGTGTGTTACTCATATGACATAAAATATGATTTCTCAAATACAAAATTTTTTTCGACACTCCTGAACTTTTTTTCTCTGCTAATTTCATTTATCTCGACTATTAGGGATCAGAAAGACAAAGCAAGACAAAGGCGACGGGTCAGCGGCTTCGCGAAGCCACTAAGATTAACTTGTCACTGTCCACATTGGGAAACGTAATATCCGCGCTGGTTGACGGACAAAGCTCTCACGTGCCTTACAGAAATTCCAAACTGACTAGATTGCTTCAGGACTCGTTGGGTGGCAATTCGAAAACGTTGATGGTAAGTCGATACAGTATAAACATTTCATTACTTTACTTATTCTAAGTAATTACGAATATATTACTACTAGGTTTTACAAGTAATAAAATTAGCAATTGCTTTTTATGTTCACAAGCAATTATAACGAATATTTAATATCACTAATATCGCTGTTGCAGTGTGCAAACATTAGCCCAGCAGATATAAACTACGACGAGACTATAAGTACTTTACGTTACGCAAATCGCGGCGAAAAATATCAAGAATCACGCGAGGAATCAACGAGGATCCGAAGGATGCTTTGCTTCGTCAGTTCCAAGTTGAGATCGAACAGTTGCGCAAACAGTTGGAGGAGAATGGTGCGGAGCTCTCAGAATCGGAAGATGAATCGGAGGATTTCGGACGAATCAAGAGAAACGAAACGAGATAAGAAGGCTCGACGTAGAAGGAGTCAAATAATGTCGGTGGAAGAATTGGAGAACAGAGACACTGACTCGACAGAGAAGGTCGACAAGGCCGAGAGGGACGATAAGAGTCCAGTGGATAAAGACGTCATCGAACTGAAAAAGACTCAGTAAGTTTTTGTCAAAGTATAGAAGGAACCAAATAAGATAATTAAATTCGTAATATAAAATGAATAAGTATAGTAAGTGATTTAAGAGTAACATTTTTATTAAAATCAAGTGCCTTATTCCAGGACCGAGAAGGAAGCACTGCGAGAGAAGATGCAGAATTTACAGAATAAAATATTAGTGGGCGGCGAAAATCTGTTAGAGAAGGCGGAGGCTCAGGAACAATTGTTAGCTGCCACAGCAGTCGAACTCGAGCAGCGGAAGAGCCGAGAGGAACAATTGAAGAGGGCCATTAAGGCGAAAGAAGCAGAACGCATTGACATTGAAGAGAAGTATTCATCTCTGCAGGAGGAAGCGGCTGGGAAAACGAAAAAATTAGCGCGCGTGTACACGATGTTGATGTCCGTCAAGGCGGAGCTGTCCGATCTGCAGCAGGAACATCAAAGAGAGATGGAGGGACTTCTGGAAGGTGTACGGGGAATCGGCAGAGAGCTGCAGCTGCAGAATCTCATTGTGAACCATTATATTCCCGTTCAGTACCAGGTATGTGGAAATATTTTTGCGCAAATTCTTTTGAATAATATTAACAAAAATGAGATAAAAGCTTAAAATTGAAGTTTGCAAACTGGTCAAAACAATGAATGACAACTAAGGAGTCTGAAAAGCACTGGTCAAAGTTAATCATTTTGCGAATATATAAAATATATTGTTTATAAATACATCTCTGTGTTATTTTACAGGACGATGATCAAGAGATATGTTCACTGGAATGAGGATATAGGCGAATGGCAGCTAAAGTGTGTGGCATATACAGGGAATAATATGCGCAAAGCACAGACCGCATCGCCGACAGGGAATAATAAAGACGTAAGATTATCCACGACACTGAATATATACCTATATTAATACATAACAACATATAAAAATTTCTCTCTGCAGACAATGCCGCCAGACATGTCGAACATATATCTCTCTTACAACATCGGGACAGACAATACGTTTGTACAACCGAAGAAAGTGCGAAGCCGTTTCTGGCGTTCCCAGACCAACTACCGCACATCGACGTACACCGCACTAAACACGAAGATCTTCGGTCGTTGAATCGCAGAGGTTTATCTTTTCTCACATTTTTGTAGATCTATTTTTTCGGAGACACACGTATCCACGTTTGCGTGAGCAAACGTGCAGTATATTTACTATGTACTCATATCGGTGTGATTAGATAATACACCCGTTTTTCAATATCCCGTATTACTTTTATGATCTCGAAATCTTTTTTTATACATATATGTAACATGTGAGAAAGATGCCTAACAATATCGTGAATACTGTTGAGAATATAATTTAATGCTGATTATAGACACAGTAGATGAATCCGAAACTACTTAAACGCATTCTTTTCGAAGTCACTTTGGAGCACGCCATAAAAGTATTTTATCCTAAAAATATTAATTTTGTTTATTTATAACATAAACGTATAGTAAGACTATCCCAACACATTTACAAATACTATGTTAAGATATTAGAAATACATTTTCGTGTTAACAATATGCGAGAGAGATTACTCTGGTAACATAGAAAAATAATGAGTCCATTAGAAAAGTGAAAAACAATGCTGTACCTGTGAAACGAGAAAGATTTGAGAATTCCAGAAAATCGATGTACCTATATAAAAAAATCATGATATCATATTTACATGATATTTGTAGATTCGATTTAAGATCCGACGTTCTTTTAAGAGAAATTTATTCTACATTTAGAAATTCGTATATCTTTGGTAGCTTTATTCGCTTATACTTACTCTCTACATGATTCCTTCGGACAAACTTGGCATAAGAAATTACATAAAGCGATAAAAAGATAAACTAGGAGTTATACAGCGCATATATTTATAATTAATGTCAAATAATCACGATAGGGTTACGAATTTTTATTTGATAAAATAGCCATTTTTATGTGCTATAGTGATATTAGATTCGTGACAAAAAATTTTAGACAACGCAAACGTCTAAAAGATATTGTGAAAATGTCCGAAAAGATCGGATATTCTTCAAATGCGTTTTAAACTTTCGCGTTGTCTGAAAACGTTTTATACTCTCTCGTAGATCTTTTAGAATGCCCGACGAGATATGTGCATTTATTATTTACTGTGATACCGAAATGCTTTCGCGTATATTTTAGATTGAGTTTTCACCAACGATTTGTTTAGCGTTATAAGCTGATTCACGGTAGCGTTGAATATTTATTGTTGTCGCGGCGTACGTGTTGTTTTTGTATTTTTAATTTGAAAAATAAAGAGGATGAATCTAATTAGTAAACCCCTTTTAATCAACCTAACTGGCTCATAATTATTATAATCGTCATGACAATACCATCATTCGTTTTGGTCAAATTAAGCGTCAAAACGTTTCGACCAGAAGTTTTGGTCCTCCTAAATTGATATAATTTTGATTCATATATATATATATATATATATATATATATATATATGAATCAAAATTATATCAATTTAGAATTGATATAATTATATATATATATAATTATATCAATTCTGGTCGAAACGTTTATATATATATATATATATATATATATATATTGTTTTTATAAATTGTTTTTTTTAGTATTTGTCGCAATAAATTCTTTATATGTATATAAGCATCCTATTTAAATTTCTCTGTAGAGAATTTATTGCGACAAATACTAAAAAAAAACAATTGATACAAAGAGAATTAATTTCAACCAGCAAGTAGTGCGATTCTGTAACTCGTTATGCGTCGTTATGTGCTCATAAAGATAGTTGCGCAGCTTCTTTTCCATAGTATACCTGTGCAACGACAAAATAACGATACCGACACTGTCGTTAAGAGTTACAGAATAGGGGTACAGGCGAGTTATTCTTGATAATCTCGCAAACTTCTTTCATTGCACCGAATTTTAAAAGTTTCCTAATCAATATTCTTCGATCCACTTGGTAATTGAGTACCGATGGAACTTACGCGTCAACAGAACGCTGTACGGATCTTTACTGTTAGTCGCTCGTAAGTCGAGATGATGAGCGGCATCTGGCATCAATATCGAAATTACCGACTCGGATAAATTGCGCAGCACACCTCCGCTCGTCCATGGATCCAGCAATCCGTTGCTGCAAAATAAAAGGAAGAATTGAGTTTATTGGCGAATAAGCAATGTAGAAGCAAAATTAAAATAAAGTAATCAAAGTAGAAGTGTAAGAAGATTCATATTACTAGGAAAGGTATAAAATTAAAAATATAAAATAGGAACAAAATATGGAAAATAAAATTGGAAACAGGCTCACGTACAAAAGATGCGAGAAGATCAGATATTTGCTTATAGATATCGTTTTTTTCATATACCTGAAAACAATGTTACTTGTGCTGGTAAAATTCTCACAGCCGTATTGCTCACAAACTAGATAAGGTTGTGATGATACAGAATATCTTTTGAAACAGGTATTATTATAATCTCCAATGTTCCACTCCGCCGGCTCGAACATATCGTTAATCCCATCGGTACATATTGGCATCACCATTTCCGTGCACGCCTGATAATTCCATCCTCGATCGGCGCCCAAACCCGGCGCCGCATTCATGGAAATACAGCTCGCTTTACCGGTATAATTTGTATATACACTGATAGCTCGGTAAAGTGCCGATAACAGCAGTTTTCCCGTCAACGATGCATCTGTCAGATGTTGACAGAAAACCTGAGCGATAATAAATATTTAAATTATCAAGTTTGGAATCTTCAAATTGATCTTGATTGAAATATATAATTATTCTATGTACATAAAGAGCATGGACAGTAATTTTGTCCAATTTTCAGCAAAGAGAAAAGGTGATTTTATCGGAGGATCTATGGGTGAAGGAAAGTTTACGATTATAACATTCAAAATGCTCACGTTAATTGGATTACCCGGTAGCTCCTAAGTCCTCGTACGGATAGTTGAACTCGGCCAGGTCCGTGTAGGCCCACTCCAAGAAGTATTTCAGCTTCTTGACATGCTCCTCAGTTTTCAGCGGCTCGCACAGTTTCCAATTGTCTGACAACCACTTTTTGCCCTCGTCTAAAACATAAGAACGTCAAAAATAAGAGAATTGACGGACGGATTATTGGAGTACTGTTTCGTTACCATTTGAAGTCACATTGCTAATCGTACTCCATGACCTCCGGATAAGCTTTGGGCACGTTGGATTCACGGCGCGAAAGTCCGAGGTTGCTATCCGAGCGAATGCCTCACAATCCACAATGCCGGTAAACTGCAGAATCGGTGCGGAGGACGCAATCGCGCTGCAACGCATCAATAATATTGTTTAATATTATACATGTAATATTGTTGCGTGCGTGCGGCTCGGGATGCTTTTTGTTAACTCTGAGCTGAAACGTGCAGCGAGCAGTCTTTCTGTAAAGTCGCGAAGCGCGTCCCCTTGACTACGGACGTCTGTTTATCAACGGAGCCTTTTCAGAATTATCTCGGCTTTTAAACTGTACGGACGTGTTCTCTGGTGTTTCTTTGTAATAAAGAGATTCGATCGTTAATAAACGATGTTGTTATTTCCGTGATTGCGCGAGTGCGAGTGAGTGCGAGAGAGTCATCCGAGGAGTCACGGGCTCAACGTCGGCCTGGGCGTAACATTTTAAGGGCTCATCCGGGATGGACACTGATACGATGGCAACGACGAGAAAGAGGGCCCGCCCGGCCCGCACCACGACCTCAGAGGTTTCCACACATTCAGCGGAAGCGGTGATGCAGGAGATCCGCGAGATGGGCGCGAAACGCATACAAAGAAAAGCCGAGTTCGCGTTAACAATAATATTATATGTTTAACGCGATGAGTTGCCGTTCAAACGAATACGCACTATTGCTGATAAAGAATATTACTTTGTACACATCTTGCCTCATGTTATACATATATTATCATATTTATATACACATACGTAGAGTTTTGAATATCAAAATATGTAGTTCTCTAGAATATCAAGATATTCTCTTATTTTAAATCTTTTTCGCATTCTTTCCTATGAATTTATTACATCGCAGTATTTAATTCTAAGAAGAGAAGCAAAATCGAGCTATATGAAATATAATTTACACTGACGCAGCACCGATCTTTAAGGCTCCTGGGTACCTGCCGCGGCCATGTTGAATCGTGACGTCAGAAGCGAGAAAACGGCACGTTGAAAATTCTTGCGTGGTACTTCCAAATAAAAAGATATTAATTTGCACAAAATAACACTTGAGATCACTTCAGGACACTTCAAAAATACTTCGGCTGGTATTCCTTTCCCTTGACAATTATTAAATAACCGTAAAACGAACGTGATACGAAGCCTGTACGATCCCAATCATGGGGAGGGGGGGGGGACCACACGCGATCTGCCAACTCGGAAAGAGTGGTAAAGACTCCTTGAACGTAGTACATTCCTTGCTAATCTGAAGAACTCGAAGTGTGCTGAAGTGATCTGTAGTGTTATTTTAAGCAAATATGTTTTTATTTGGAAATACTACGCAAGAATTCTCAACGTTTCTCGCTTATTCTCCATTAAAGAGAGAGTGAGAGGAGATAGTTCTTATTTCTACCGCGACGATACGTCGCCACCGTCACCGCGGAATTCTCGGCTCAGGGACTAGGAGCCTTAAATATAGAGTAAATACATATTCAGACATATTTAATATTAAGATAGGTATATGATTAGATATATCTTCCCTTATTAGTGCTCTTAATCATAACAAACAAGATACCGCTATCGTCCCGCGATAAAACATACCCTTGAACAACGTGAGGATACTTCATGCGGATCCAAGCGCTGAGCATACCACCGTACGAGCCACCGAAAGCTATGACAGGGCTGCGCTTATATCCTTGTTGCGACTTCAGATGTCCGATAAGCTCCACATAATCGGCTAGAGCTTGCTGGGACGTCAGATAGCCAAGATGCTGCGGATCCGCGAAGGACCGGTTCCCATAGGGCAGCGATTCGCCATAGTAACGGTGTTCGGCGAATACTACCAACGCTCCGAATTGTGGTGCGATTTCCCATAAGAAGCCCTACCGGAATATATCAAGCTCGTTCTTTAAGAATCGAAATGGGGCAACGCACAGAAGGCTAAAAGCTGGATATTTTATGAAATAGTCGGTCGATTTACAATTTGCAGATTTCTCATCGCTAATTTAATATATTAACTTTAATTTTGAGATTTATTTAATAAGCGAAAGTTGTGGATCAGTTATCTCGATTAATAATCATAATTTAATCAAGAAAAGTTTATTGATTTAGATTTCAATTGGCAAAATAAATTGAAACGTTGCTACGTTTTGACCCCTCGGATCGGGTCATAATTTAATCAATTAGAATTAAATCATGATGAATTTATTTTGAATTGATGTAACGAAGAAGAAAACAAGAACAAATCTTATTTATTAAATATTATATATAGTCTTCTGCAATCTCTATTCTACGCTTTATCAAGTAGGTACTTTATTGTAGTATAATTATCATTAACCGTTGTGTTAATAAAAAAGCCAAGAAACGATATATTACTTTTATGTGTTCTCTTATTGACTATCGACTGAGTTACAGAGGAAATTGATTAACCAATGACATGCATCCACATGGGCAATTTTAGTGACTTCTAATTGCCTCTATGGACTCCGGCAGAACGTACAGCTTTCCTGTTCATTGCTGCACGCTCATTGAATATCGCGCGCGCAGGTCTGCTCTATTGCTCACATGTCATATTTGGCCGAAGTCGGTTAGCGTGCTCGATCGTGTTCGGACGTGTTTTGTCCGAATGGAAATTTTTTTGAAGTATTGCGACTGTTACTGTCTGCATTGTGATTTCTTCTCTCCTTTTACGTCAGTGCAACTGAAGAATAAGACACGCCTCACGGCTCATATGACAATTGGTTCGTCCTGGCCATATTAAGAGCAGTACTGCTCAAAGGCCATATCACAAAGAAGAAGAAGAAGAAGAAGTCATATTTGGCCGGTAGTTAGAGGTTAAGTTTGTTTATACAGATTTAATCTTTACAAAATTAAATAAAAATATAATAAATAGTGTGATAAACAGTAATACACTACCTAATACAAGTTTGTTTATCGAATCATTTCCTTGGAAATGCCGTGTGGAATCAAGTATCTCATATGTATGTATACATACAGGGTGTCAAGTAATAAGCGGATCACTGCTCGTGAGCAGCTGGAGCGGGTAAAACTGAATCGAAAAGTCTTTAACTGTTTTGTAAGTATTTCAATAATTAATGAGAAAATAATTAATAAAGATACGTGAATCAAGATGCGTTCGTGCGATTCGACGAGAAAGAGCAGCCCAATGTTTACGTTGCTAAGCCGCGGCGAGACATTGGGAGGAACGCTATGTTTATAACAAAAATAACAAAAATTATTATTAAAGCAACGCGGCCTGGCAATGGGCGAACAGTCTCAGTCCTTGCAACGATCGTCGTAAGAGACAGTCCTCGATTTTACAGATTCTGTATCAGTTTATAAAAAAACCTGACTATTATAAAATGTCTCATTTAACGAGTGACTTACTCCCCTTACATTATTAACTTTACTTTATTATCAACGATATTAACTATTCTACATTTTATTTACAATTTCTTTGTAAAAAAAAAGAGTTGGTGTCGACCGTGCCGGATTCAGTCACAATTTGTTCGGGATCTGAAGAGAAATCAGAGTATTATAGAGACGTGCTTGCGTGAAATAGAAAGTAGTTTGTTTTAACGATAATCTAAGACCGACACACATACCTGGTTCAGGTTCCATAGGTTCCTCTTTGACTTCCACGTTGGCGAAATTGAACATTTCGCTGTCGGGTTGCTCGTCAACGTCGTCCAGTGGCTCTTCTTTTAATTTTAATATTCTCTAGAGATACGGTTGCACTTTCGCCCGGAGACTCGTCTTCTTTGTTTATCGTAGGCGCGTCTTTCTCAACGCCTTCTTCCATGGCACCTTCGATATTCTCGTTCTGTTGACACTTTCTTCGTTCTCTTTCGCCTCCGATCGTTCTGCGGAGCTTCAGTGTTCTCGTGTCAACAGGCTTCTCTTTCTCTGACCCAACAATAGAGTCTAAAATTTGCATCATGTTCATTTCCACTTGATTCAAATTCTTCGTAGACTCGAGATGCTCCTTATTCGACGTTTCTGCATTGGGCTCTTCTTGTTTAGTTTCATTTCCGGGCGTTTCTTCGGAACATTCTACTACCTTATTTTCCTCAACTTCCGAAACTGCCTCCTCAAGCGCCAAAGCTGACTTTTCTAATGCTCTCTAAAGTATGAACAATAGATCACGATTATTAAATCGCATAAGTTCAAAGATGCCAGCAGTGGTGTAAATAAATACATTATTTATATCAAAACCAATCAATATATGTGCGAGTGAGAATAATTATACGACACGTATGGAGAAAAAATTGTGAAATGTTCAACTCCTTCAGATGCATGTTGTTAAAAAATAAACAATCGCTCGTCTATGTTTTAAATAAACGGAAATATTGCGTGTATAAAGTAACAGTTACTTGTTCTATTACTACTGAGCATAAAGCTTATAAACGATGTGCCATGAAGGTGAGTTATTAAGAGAATCACGTACCGCTAGACTTTTTTCCTATTTTTTTTTGTAAGAATGTAACAAACGTTGTTTTGTTAATGGAATACAATATCGACATATCAATATTTCGAAGATTTAAATGTATACATCGATTAGAATAGGGAGACTCCACAAACCTTATAATCCTCTAGACACAGCGGATGGTAATTCTTGCTCTCGTAATTAACTGCCGGCCTCAAATGCCACTCCTCTTTTTCCTCATTATAGAACTGCTCAAATGCGTCGTGGCACACTTGGCATCGCGATTCTTCGTCGCTGCCAGTCGGCACGCTGGGCTGCAACGTTTCCTGCGGCGAATCATCGGTAGCCATACCTTCCGTTCTGCTGTCTGTTCTCAGTCTCGAACCAACTTTGTGCTGAAAGAAAGAGAAAACGAGGCTTGTAAGATAAAGAAGCGACGAGGCGTCATTGTAGTCGAGCTATCGAACACGGATGGTTTCTAAAGCTAAATACTGCCGCCTACAATTCGGCTGGCCTGACATTATGTTCGAATTTTTGGAATGAGTAACGCGTATCGAGGAAGGGTAAAAAAAATATACGAACCTCTGTCCTCCAAATCTTCGATCTCCTCAAACTGTATCCAATCGCTGACATCGTAATACCAGGGCCGGGAATGCGCTTTTCTCGCAGAGTCTCGTTCACGCCTGTTTGTCTAAAGTGCCAATCCAGATGGTGGCTGTATCGAGTAGCCAACTCAGGTGCGAATCTGCGCCACAAGAACTGCATTGCATGCCACTGTACAACGCTGTTGCGATTGCTGGCTGTTTACTGTAAAAGAAACAGTCGTTTGATATCCGAAATTTGATCTTGTCTCACTTATATATTACGAAGGACAAAATACGACGTCGATAGACGATAACTTACATCTTGAGGTTTCCGGTTGGTCAAAGGACACTGGAGTAATTTCAGGATCTTTCTTCTCTTCTTCCTCCTGTTTCTTTTGTTCCGAGAGATTGGGAACGATACCAGTCTCAACCAATCTTTGGAACAATTCGCTCATATTCAGTGGCAATGTAGGTGCTGGTGCGGACGGGATTTTCCACGGGTTCGCCTTGATACGACAAACCGGACGACGGCGCCATCGCTGATGGTAGAACTGACGACAATATATCTAATTGCAGGTCTAAAATTATATCATAATTATTAAATCATAATATTTAACAATTAAAGAATTATAATATAGAGAATACGTGATGGAGTTAATTTTTCACCTGGCTTTGAAGTAGAAGTAAAATCTAGACCATCTTGCGACGTGGATTCGTGTTCTATAGCGGGCAATTGGCTTGGCGCAGGGGCAGTGTCTATCTTCGGTTTTTGGGTTACTACAGGCGTCGCTGGTGGTGGCGATTCGCTGGGACCTTCGCCTCGCATTCCGGTAATTTTAACATGACCAGCACGCACTCCTCTAGGCAATACTGAAAACCTAATAAAATGCTTCTTGTCTCTGACAATAATAGGCTTAGGTAAGCCCCCAAATTCGACCTTAAACGGTCGTCCATTTAGAAGAACTGTCTGCAATGCATCCGTGAATTCTAACGTATGAGGCTTTCCCTCGATTTCGAATCTGTAAAAGAAACAAGTATATGATTACAAAAGCGCACATATATGGTGTAATTCTTTAAATGATTCGCACGCCGCGGGAAATGTACTTACATCTGTGGTTTCGCGTCTAGAAACACCGGCACCATATTGCGTGCATTGATGATAAGATTAATTTTCGCGACTACGAGATCCGTTCGCTTCACGGTGCCGATCTTAACTTGCGGCGGAGGACCCTCCAGTTTTACGCTGACTTTTTTCCCGCCGAGTTCGATTGTTACGGCATACCGCCAAAGTAACACTCGTACAGCAATCATCAACGTACAATTCTCGCGTGGGTGCTCCCAATTTGATTCTAAAAGATAAAATTCACGATATTATTGCAATTCCGAATGTATCGGAATATTTAAAGTACAGTTCAAGTAACATCTGGATATGATGTACCCACCTATGCACCTCACCCTCGTACATAAACTCCTGGATTGATCGTTAAATGCCGCAAGTTATAGTATCTTTCTCGTCAATCAATATTCTTCTTATGCCGTCCTGGAACCGATCTCTCGTGGATCGTCCAGTTCATGAACACCACACCGGTTTGCCCGTAATAACGAATCTCTCGCGGTATATTGTCAATATTTATGGACTTCATGGTATCTCTCGCTATCTCAGCCAACAGTTTCGAGTCTGGCGGCGCAATTCCGGCTGTGCGAACCGGGATTCTTCGAGTTACCGTAACTTCGATCGTTATCCTCGAGGTCGTACTTGGCGGATGTGTTCGGCGATACGTTCCTGCCAGACGTCAGAGGTGGCATGTTTGTCATAAGATTACTCATTGGTCCGTTGTTCATCATCATCGCGGGATGACAACCCATTGCCATAGGAGAGTTTGACATAGGTCCCATTGGTCCCATTGGGCCGTTCGGCAAAAGATTCGACATGATCGGCCCATTAGGACCCATTGGACCCATCATACCGGTCCTAAACGCGGGTTGGGTCCCATATTGTGATTGAAACCGCTATGATATGATAATCGGTCGCATCGGCCGAAGTGCCGCGGATTCTGCCAAGGACCGACAGGTCTCATGTCCGAATTGAAGTGTCCTTGCGGCCCGCCGTACGGTGGCCCGGCGGATGCGCCCACGGTTGTTGCCACGGCTGATTCTGCCATCTCGGGCGTTCAGGTTTCGTGGTATCGGATGCTCCTTGTTCGCATCATCTCCTTATCGTTGGACGGGCTGAATGTCGCGGCGCGATCCCCGGGGCCAGATATGTCCATGTTGATACCCTTACCATATCACAGTGCCAGTCTCTTTCTCCTTACGCTGCGCTGCCGCAATTTCCGGTCCTCGCTCATAGCAATACTTCTTGTATCAATGTGTTGTACTGGGTTTTTGTGATCGATACTGGTTCAACTGCTCAGCGGCTTGCTTCATTATTATCTCAATATTTCTATCGTCATTTCTCTCGGGCTTATCATTCTCCCGACCTATGCGCCCTGGCCTGAAAACCTGTTCCTCGTTCGATAACGTTCTTCTTATTGTTATATGAAAATACGTACCCAGGTAGCAAGCACTCGTCATTTTGACGTCAAGTGACGTCAAAAGTCTGTCATTTTGACGTCTTCTGACGTCAATTGACGTCAAAATGACGAGTGCTTGCTACCTGGGTACCTTTCTGAATCTTTCGGAAATCAGAATAGTTTCCTTTGATCCCACAATCTTTAAATACATATCGATAACCACTTTTATTACTCACTATAATTTTAATTTAAAAAATTTTTTAAATAAATACAAATACAATACGCGCCGATACATAAAATACAGTAATAAAAATATGCTATTTGAATATTATGTAATAAGATAATAATTAAATAAATACATAAAAAAATTAATACATTAATACATAAATAAAATGAATAAAATGTGTCGTAACATTTTTGCTTCAAATATTTAATTAATATCTATGTATAATATATTTCTTATATTTCTTTCATTTCTTATATAATTATCACAAGCGGACTTGGTTAGATGGCGCGTGTGTGAATGGTAGCGGTGAAAGTGCGTTGTGCGATTTTAGCTTTGTTTCTGGGTTTAAAGATTAGTATGTGGCAAGTAGGGATAATGGAAAGATAGGGTGTAAATAGGGGATGCAATGAGAATGAAGGGAGATAGTAGGATGCAAGTAGAGAAAAGTAGTATAGAAGTGTTTAGCGAACGTGGTAGGATGAGGTTATGGTGACGAGTCAGTTAGGCGGAAAAGGCGGTAAAGGTAATGTAGGTAAAGTAGGGAAGGTTTCGATCGATGATTGTAAAGAAGATTGTATGATAAGTGATTAGCTAAGAAGCCTTCGGTCGTAAATTAAGTATAGGTTAAGAAAATAGTTAATGTGATGACAGGTCGAACTCAGAACACATGTAAATTTTAAATTGGAAAATATAGGATCAAGATTAAGAAGAGGAAGAAAAGGAAAAGAGAAGAAGACAGGAGAAGACAAGAAGTAGGTGAAAGAAGCGCTGTTATAGAAGAGGTTATACCAAACAAGAGAGGATTAAAGGTGAAAAAGAAAGAAGAAAAAAGTAGTTGTAAAACTCTCGAGTTCCGGGCTAATGGAAAGGAAAAGAAGAAAGGTGAAATAAAGATAAGACACAAGGATTGGCGGATTCAGAGGTTCTAGGAAAGGGAAGTAAAAGAAGTTAAATAACTGAGGAAGGGTTAAGCCAATGATGAAGAAGAGAGAAGATGAACAGAAGAAAGGTGAAGAAAAGCGATTGGCGTAATCCTGGAACAAGGATTGACGAAACATCTGCGTGGAAGGAAAGAAAAGGTAAATAAAAATGGAAATAGGAAAGGGAGTAAATGAGGACACAAGGCTGGTGAGAAGAGGAGAGGAAGAAGAGGAAGAAAATGTGGAAAGAGGTATGATCGTTACAGTTTAAGAATGGACGCCGCAGTTTTCTGGAAATATTAGAATCTTTGGAGGGCACGAATGCGAATACAGGTAAATTGATTATGCAACGGCAGATAGGAGGTACGGGAAGATAACTAGAGAACGCGCGAACGCGCGCGGAGGAAATAAATGTTGCTTCGGAGGGAACGAGAGAAGAAGAGCTGGGAGACAATTTAGTAAGAGAGGAGAGGAGCAGTGCTGAGAAATTTGGCAAATAAGGAAGAGGAATGGAGCGATTCGAGGGCACAGAAGTTTTTTGAGTTAAACTAGGAATGAACTCAAAAGATCAAGTAGAGATTAAGATTAGGAAGATGATATTGAAAGAGAAAAGAAAAGAAGAGGAGGGAGGAGCATATAGGGAGGTGTGATGAGTTCGGTAGGGAGACATAGAAAAGTATTAGTTAGGAAGCAAGAGATTTGTTATTAGTCGAGTTTATTATATATAAGTGTATGTAAATATTGGAGTGTAAGGGTTTTGTCAATATGTGTTTGGAAAATAGGATAATGGTTGTAATATTAAGGTAAAGGTAGGGATAAATAAAAAGAGAGAGAATTATGTTTTGTAGTTTTAAGATTAGGCTTTGAGTTTCGCACGCAGAAGTTATGGAAGATATGATTTTAAAGTATATGATAGGTTCTGGAGTATAAGGTTTATAGAGAGAATGCATAGAATTCAAGTTTTATAAGTTTTAGGTTGCAAGAAATTATTTTAGAGATAAAGCGAGATAATTTGTTCTTCCTGGATTAAAAGAGATTTGAGAAGCATTTAGAAATATATGGAATATTATAATATTAGTTGTTGCGCGTTGTTGTATGAAGGTATGTATGTGTGTGTGTATAGGTGAATAATGTCCGTTTCTTGGCCTACTGCTGAAGCGGACTAGATTCAAATATTTTTGAGTTTAGGTTGAGAGTTTAACGTGCAAATAATGGATTTAGTCGTTTAGGGCTAAGGGATGGTTTTTCTAAAAGAAATTTAAGAAAGTACGGAATAATGAATTAATAGTTGCACGCGTTAAGTTAAAAAAGTTGGTATGAGTGTGTATAAGGCATATTGTAAACCAAGTCCATTTCTTGGCTTTTTGTAGCTGAAATTAAATAAATATCTATCTATCTATCTATATAATTATCACAAGCGGTTTTTATTATTTAAATAAAATGCGCATGTATTTTTTATTTATGTGCATGTATTGTGACATTTTTGCTTCGAATATTTAATTAATATATATTTCTTATATTTTTTTTTACATCTTATACAATTATCAAGCAGTTTCTAGTAAGCGGTTGAAATAAAACACGCTCGCACAATCAACATCATGGCGGACGTTTGCCACGAAGAACAAAGGCTTCGATACGGAGTGAACCTACTGTTCTTACTTATACTGTGGCAGTGACAACGTTGACATAAGTGTCACTTCTTTCTGCGACACTGTCGCTGCCTCGTGTAATAATTCCTCGCGGTGTAAATAATTCGACTTAACCCTCAATCCCGCAGTTGAATTCGTAATGTCAAACTTATATCAATTTGAGTCATTTTCAACCATTCCTGTATGTTGCCGTTGCTCCTGCTCAACATATCGTTAATTTAATTAAAACAATGTTAATTTAACTAGACCAGTAAAGTTAAAATAATACTGTTTTGCGTTAAAATAATAAATTTCGAAACACATGATAGTTAAAAATCACAAAATGTTATTTAACTCAAGGTATATTATGGTTTAATTTCATCCTCTAATATTTAACAGTGAGATATCTAAAGTCACGTGAATCTTCGCATTCGCAATCCGATAAGCATCGCGTATAACATCCATCGGCGTCGTTAACCGACTCCTCAGTCTTCCGATTGAATATAATATAAAGCGCGTTAGGCCGCGGATAAAAATAACCGTCTCCTTGTACACGATACAAAAGAAAATGTCGAATCCGATCCGCCGCAGTGATGCAGCGCTCAACGAATTTAATATATCGGCGATTCATATACAGACGCCAAAGATGACGCATCACGTTGATTACGCTTATTGACTGGAAAGGAACGGAAAATACTTTGTAATCAAGACGATAACTCAAGACGCGACGATTAGCCGATCGGCTTCTCCGCTTTGCCGCGCCAGCGATATACCTATACGTGAATCGTATGATGCATCGGCGAGCGTAAAGCCCCTTGCACAATGCCAGGCAACAGGCAATAGGAACAGGAAATAACCAAAAAATCGTTAACCTAAAAAATTCGAATGCTATGATTGGTTGGCAACAGGCAATAGGCACAGAATTTCCAACGTGATGGAAACTCTGTGTCTATATCGAGGTCTATATTGCCTGTGTCACTGTTTATTCTGCATTTATATGATTTCTGATTTCTATTCTCCTTGTTCCTATTGCCTGTTGCCTGACATTGTGCAAGGGACTTATCGCGTGCGATGAAAAATTCCGTCTACGGTGGCGGCTGCTTTTGCATATTTATTTTAAGATTCGCTCTATCGAATGTCAACAAGCAATCGCGGCGCGAGCTCCCTAGATGGTACATACACGCGCCTTTTTGTTGTCTATTTGCTCCGCAAAATCGCACGCGTCACGTTTGCAAATACGCGAGCGGAAAATGCGATCATTAGATATCTGTCGCAAGGATTTTGTGTAATTCGTTTTTTTCCCAAAAATCCTTAGAGAATCCACAAAAACCGGGATATTGTAAAATGAATAAAAATTATACAATCTTATTAGGAGATTTCAGTGATCCTGCAAAATCCTATAGGTTCTGTGAAATTGTGAGTTTAGATTTTCATTAATTTATAATTATAAATTATATTCTTTCCACAATATCCCGATTTTTTGTGGATTTTCTATGGATTTAAAAAAAAAAGATCTTTGTGACATATGCATCTCGCAACACAAAAGGAACCTGCACGGCGCGCGCGCGGAAAAAATGCGAAAATCGGGCGAGTTTACAACGACGTCTACGACACCTTCCAGAAATCGATGTAAAAAATATCTCTCTTTATTATAAGGTTCCTCGCAACTGCGATATCACGTCGCGGGCGTTTCAACGTTTAAAGCGCGCAAAGAAATCGAAAACATAAATTGGTTAATCGTGTTGTGCGGCTGCGTCGAGAGAAAAAAACGATAACGGGCACGCGCAGTTTATTTTCAAAGTTTCGGGCAAAACATCTCTCTCGTTTAGATGCATAATAATGATTTACGTTACACAAGTAATAATTTTCTGTGTGAATCACCCGACGGTACGTACGCACCGATAGATCTATGGGATGTCCGTATTGATCGAACCACACCCGTATTTTCTACACCCTCTACACCTCGCTTCTCCACCCTTCCTCCTTTCCACCCCGCGCCGCCCCGGCACGCACGCGGATGTCAACGTAAATGCGTGCGCACAGAAATCGACGTAATCGTTCGTATAGCCGAAAAGCTTCGAGTCACGCTTTGATTTATCCCTAATTTAATCGTGCCCAGAAAATCATTTCTGAGAAAAAGAATTATTGGAGAGGCACAACATTACACATTATTACTCGGGATAACAATTTCAAGATTTCTTAAACGTCATCGTCACGATTGTCGAACAGATTGTCAACGAGATATCCATAAAAGCGCATCCACTTCAGGACTCGGCTCGATGTCGACAGTTGCAGCGGGTACTTATGCACTTTGCGATTATTCCGCGTGTGACATATCGTAACGCTACTGATATACATTTCCACCAATGCAGATTAACTTTAATCTTGGTTTAACTTGCGTTTTATCTTTTTCTAGTTCTAAGAATTAGAAAAAGATAAAAAGTAAGATAAAGCAAGATTAATGTTAATCTGCATTGGTGTAAAAATGGACACGAGATAAGTCGTAGAGGCCAAAAATACGAAGAGTTAAAGGTCTTAGTGGAATCGGAACGTATATAAGAATTAAAACTCTTGAAGATTAAAAAATCTAGATATATAAAAATTCGAGGTTCTAACGACTCGCGAATCCAAAAAGACTTCCAAAGATTCGACGACCAGTAGTCCAGTACTTGCAAAAGTTCCGACTCGAAATCCCCGAGTGGCGATTGAAAGCCGCGGATAATTCTTTCTCGCGCCTTATCAGCGCAGCTGGTACAGCTGGTTGCGCGGATAAATAGGTCCGCGTGAAGCTGCCTACGCGCAAATAGCGCGCGTGATCGGCGTGTAGGTAAGACACGCGCGTATACGTACGTAAAATTCCCGGCGTATTTGACATTTATGCGGGCGAAAGCTCTCGCACACTCGCGTTTTCGTGGAAACGCTCTGTTCGATGAAAGGCGTCATTGTATCTGTCCCGTCGAGTTTATCATGCTAATGAGGTCTTAATATCGCGTTATGGGAAACTCTGAACGGATACCATTCAGCGAACGGTCGCGATACGCCACCGCGATCCGCGTGCGTGCCCCCCCTCTCTCTCTCTCCTCTTCACCCCCGCGCTTTCTCCTCCAGCCGCAGCTTTAAGACGTTTCCAACACTCGCCTTTCATCGCGCGCACGCCTTTCCCCCCCCCCGTCGCTTCCAATTTCTTACGAGGGACGCCTCGAAGAGAAAGAGAGGAGGGTGTACTCCGCGGAATGTAAAAAGAGATTACAGAATAGCCGTGAGTGAACTCCGCTCCGAAATGTGACACAAATGTTTATATATACGTCCTCGCTTCTCTTCCTCCGTTAGAAAAGGAAACGACCGTGCAAACGAGAATACGTTATCGGGTTCTCCGGACCGCTTGAGTTTAAAACTCTCGCGGAAAAGTATCCAGAAGAGAGTCGCCTTCGAGCTCGCTTTTTCTTTCGTCGAGGATATCTATTATACATGAAATAAGGTGGTTCATTGGAATTTATGCTGTCTCACTGTAGACACGACCGGAAGGACTGTTTTATTCAGAAGTAATCGCCCATTTCCTTCGGCAAATAGATTCAGCATGAGTAATCAAGAACGAGATACGTAGAATACGGGAAAGTTACCCGCGAGTGCGGTCGCTCATAATAAAATTTCAATGTTGAAGAAAGACGGGTAAGAAAATCTATAGAATTTAAATTCCAGTTCTAAAAGTTTTGTTGGTGATTATTTTGGAAGGCAATCAGGCACGATAAATTAAATTTCCGTCAAATTTCCGAAAAACTTACTTTCGCTGAACGATGTTTTTTTTTATTGGGACTTTACAACAATAGAAAAGTATCGAGCCTTCCGCACGACGAAATAAAAAAAATACTAGTTCGCAAATATATACAGTTATTAAAAAAAAAGTATTGATCTAAATGTCCCTGTAACGATACGCGGCTTTTAATATTGCTTCCACTGTCGGACGCGCCATCTTAAATTCGACATTTCCTGCGACGAATAACCCTTTCACCACAAAAGGCGCGTGTATACGCTCAAATGGAACTCACGTCACGCTCACATGCGAGGCGCATGAACGCACGCACAGACTAAAATGGAAAAGAAAGCCTCGGGGCAAGGATAAATAAAAAAAAAGCAAGGGAGCGATTGCGCTCCGTTGTAAACATTGTCCACGTAATTAAATCACGTAACAAAAGCCTCCTAAATTCCCCTTCTCCTATAAATTTACGCTTCTTGGGAGCTGGAGTGAATCTGCGTCTTCGAGAGGATTATTAGTGCTTCTAGAAGGAGTCGCTCGAGTTTTCGAAAGACGGTCGCGTGACGTAAGAGAGGAAAAGATACGAGTTATCGTCGTTTTTTATCGAAAGGACAAACTGAACGGCACTTTATTTTGTTCTGTCGCGCCGCGCGCGCGCGCGAGCGACGACGGATGACGACGAGGACGAGGACGACGGGGGTGCTCGCAGCTTAACGAACGTGTCTGCAGCGGGGCAGACAAATTTATTCGCCGGCATTGGCAGCGTGATATCTTTCTATGGGGGCTATTTTCTCATCAATCCCAATAGCTTTTATAAAACGTGACTCACGCGTGAAAAGGTCCGCGCGCCATCAGCCTTTGGCGAATCCGATGTGTTCGTCATCTCTCCCCCGTGCACCATCATCATCGCGACTGGCCCTGGCCGCGCGAGATAAAGCCGGCTCTCTTTCAGGATATGATGCACACGTACACCAGGGTCAAATATACATATATAGCTCTATCTCTCTCTTCTCTTTTTATAATTGAAATTATCCGATCGAGGGCGTCGTGATTCATGAATTCACGCGGCAACGCCCGCGTTTCGGAAATTGATTAATCTATCATTGACGATCGAGCGAGCGTCGATCGTCGTTCGACAGCCGCGTGCGTGGCGAAACGGGACGGCGAAGTGCATCGATAAATTCTAATATGAGAACGCAACATGAGGCCGTTGCATTGAATCGTTATTCGGGCGTGCTTTTTGTCACGCTCCCTGCGCTCTGTATTGTTGTTAAACGGGTATCAAGTGTCACTCAAGCGTATTTTTCGACTATTTAGCGCGTCCCTCGACGCGATCGATGCCCGAAGCGACGACGTTGACCTGCGAGAGGAAAAAGAAAAAAAAAACGAACGAATTAATCGGGCTGTTGGACGTTGATAAAAGTTTCACGTATATACGACAGTAATGAGGCGTGGATAGCCCAGGCTTTTACACATTCATGTTTCTCAATTCCGCTCCATTTAGACGATTAGGACCGTAATTATCTTACTTAGTCGCCGGCTTCTACGACCCGCATATCGCGCCTGGGTAACGCAGTCACCCGTTTTCGTGTGATTTATCGTGGGAAAGCGGGAGCGATGAGGGGGGGGGGGGGGTCGAACAATCTGGAAAATTTACACCGACGCGACGACGCCGACGCCGCGACTCGCGCAACAAAAGAGAGGAAGTTACCTGGTTCTTTTGACGTCCTTTCCCCTCGTGTCGTCGTTACGGGACGACGAGCGCGGCGAAACGTGCGTTACAACGACGGGCATCCGAAAAGTCCGAGCCGTGCTGCCGCACCCTGCCGCGTATATTTTCGTGACAAAGGGACGAGAGAGGTCCATATGGGCGCCCCGCTCGCATCTCTCGCTTCCGCTCTCGAAACTCCTGTTCGTTCGGGGAGAACGGGGAATTTGACGAAAACACGAGAGGGACGATGCCGCGCGTATTGATTTCTGCGCGACTCGAAAATCCAGACTCGTTACGCGAAACGGAAAACGGCGGATCATCAGTCGATTAAATCGGCGAGAGTTCTCTCTCGGGGAATTTCAGAACGTCGCGTCGAAAGCGTAATGGCACACGGACAATGGCTCGCTCGCTCGTTCACGGACAGACGGGTAAGCAGGCAGGCAGATATATTTCGCCGGTCGAACTGCGCGAGTTCGAGACGCGCTCCAGTGGTTTAATGGGGAAAATATGGCTTCTATCGGCGTTCCATCTAACGGCACGGTGCAGCGCTGAAGCGTGCGTGAAGGGAATATGGACCGTGGCCCGTGGCTTTGGAGAAAGGGCGGAAGGACGAACGCGAGAGAGAGAGAAAGAGGGGGGAGATGGAGGGAGAGAGAGAAGAGAAAGAGGACGACTCACCAGGCTTTGACGCGGATGAGGACCTCTCCCTCACCGAGGGCGGGCTCCGGCTTCCTCAGGGCCTTGACACTCTTGAGGCCGCCGAAACCGTTAAGCACGATCGCCCGCATATCCTTCGGCTCCGGCGTGGTCTTTTCCTCGCCGTTCTCCTTCGGCTTCTCGCCCTCGCCATTCTCCTCGACCTTCTTCTCGTCCTCCTTGCGCTCCTTCGTCGGCTCTTCCTTGGCCGACGGCGACGCCGCCGCCGCCGCCGACGCCGTCTCCTGCGGCGGCTTCTCGCCCTCGACGCCGGGGCTAGTCTCGTTCTTGTCCTCTGCCATCTTTACGCGTTATATATATATATATATATATATATATGTGTTGTGCGTGTCCTCTTCCTAACAGACGCCCTGCAACTCTGAAACTCTGAAGCTCGCGCGACGTCCTTTACCGCGAGACTGAGGACTGAAGTGAGGACGTGAGGTCTGAGGATACTGAGGATCTCCGGCGGCCGCGAGGCGGGGATCGGGGATACGTCAAGAAAGGGAGCGTGCGTCGTACCGTCCGCGATCGCGACAGACTGACAGACGGAGACGGAGAAGACAGGCCGGCGAGGGAAAGAGAGAGAGAGAGAGAGAGGGAGAAGGAGAGAAGGCTAGAGAAAGATAGAGAGAGAAAGAGAGAAAGGTGGGAGAGAAAGCGCGCCCCGTCCGTGTGAGTGGGTCCACTCGGCTTCGCACGGTACAACGTTTACATTTACAATCCGCCGCGTACGCGCTCTATGAAAGCCAACGTCGTTCTGTGCGAAATTCTGCGCCACTGTGCCTGTCACTGTGCCACTGTGCGAAAGCCACTCACTCGTCTCACTCTCTCTCTCACTCTCCGTTCGTGTGCCGGCTACGCCGCGCCGCGCGCCGGCCGGTAACCGGTAACGCGCGCGCAGTGTTGCCGTTGCTTAGCAACCGCGCGCCCCCACGCGCCCCTGCCGGACAGCCAATCGCGCGCCGCCGGCCCCCGCCGCCATTTGCCAAATGCCACGTTCGTTCGCGTCGTGCTGGTTGCGCGCGCAGCCCGGCAGGTGACGCGCTGCGTCGCGTCGCGTCTGGTCGCGTCCTCGTCGCGCACTCGCGCAAGGCACGGTCGCTCTGCTTCGCCACGGCGAAGTCCCGTTTCCTCATATCTCTCCTTTTCGGCGTCCGCACTCCGCCCGCACCACTTCCCCGTCGCCTCTCTGCCGATCACCGCGTGCTATAACCTAAAAATTTGAAAATACTCGATTTCTCCGCGGTTTCCAACCGCGCGCGATCGATCCCGGCGTACATACGCGGCTGGATGCACGCGCTCCGTAATTACAATTCGGCGCGGAGCAATACCGCGAGACGCCGTCCGATCTTGACGCGACCGTGTAAGTAATTGTTCCTATGAATAATCGATGGGTAGGAGAGAACGGGGCGTGCATGGGGTCCCGTCGCGATCGCCTAACGTCGAGAGAGTCGCCGGTCGTCGAGCGTTTTCACGCCGAAACGTTTTTTCCCGTACGTTTCCACCACCGGCTGCGAGATCTATATTGTACTTTTTGGGTGTGACACGCAGTAGGCGTCGCAAGCACGTAGTCCCTTAATCCCTTCGTTTATATGTAGAAGCCTTTTCTAGCTAGAGACGTCTCGCCATGTTGGAGACGTTATCAAAATAAACGATCGGACGCGATAAATTTACTTAGCGCGTTCCCGTGCTGACGTAGAATAATAAAGGACGATCCGTTCATCGCGACGAGCGACGATCCTTATCTGGAATTTCTGGTAGGGTTGAAAGAGCCGACGAGCTAAAACAATAGCGGTGTTCAGATTCTTGGGGAAACACGCCTCTATCGTATGAATCATTGCCTCGGATGCATCAAGAACTTTCCCCTCGTCTCTCGCCGATAAATTCGTGCGCATTGTGAAAATATTATACCCGCGACTTTGGCGGGTATAGAAACGCACACAACCGAGAATTGCATCACCGTGACACAATTATCGTTCCTAAATATATATCCGCATGTATATTGTACAACATGTATAACGATAAATGGAATTGCATGTTATTTATGTTTTACGTTTAAAAGTCGTTGGGCTGGTATATTAAAAGCGAGTCGATGAGTTTTTGCCTATTAGGTAAATCGTGCAGACCACAGACATTCCGTCTTCTGCGTTCATTATACAAATAGAGTAGGTATGCAGTCACGGAAGCAATCTCATATGTTTTTATCTCTCATATTCCATCAATTAAATATTCCATCGATTAAGGCCCGGTTTCACCAACGTGATTTAATCTAATCGGTCGATTAAACTCACTCTTCATCTCTTTCCAACTGTTCCCCTAGAAAGAGACGAAGAGTGAGTTTAATCGACCGATTAGATTAAATCACGTTGGTGAAACCGGGCCTAACTCGCCGATAAAAAGTAGCGATAGCGATCGCTGGGCTTCGCGACTGCGCTCCGAGTGGGTGTTGTGAATCCGGCCCGGTTTTTCGCGCATGCGCCTCCCTCCACTACGCACACAGAGTGACGCTCGGTCTATCGGTGTGTCGGCAGCGCTCGGCAGTGCCGAGCGAGAGGGAGAATATTACTCCCTCCTTGTCGCTCTCACTTAGCTCGCGCGCTCGACTGTCTATAATGCGACCGTTAGGCGCAAAAGTCTCGGGTCTTGGCGCGAAAGTGACGGGTTCGTCAAAGGAGGTTAAAGACCAATGATACCTACACAAGGTAAGTTAATAAGTATAACACTTATTTATATATTTATGCAAGCTGCATGATGGATTCTGTTAATCAAGGAGCTATTAAGAAACGTAGAAGTAGAGAATTTCAAAATGCCTGGCTAGATGAAGATATCTTTAAAGGATGGTTAGCTCCTCATCCTGCAGAAAATAAAGCATTTTGTATTGCATGCAATAAAACTATCAGATGTTGCAGAACAAATTTAGTAGAACATTCACAAACGGTCAGACATATCGATAACATAAAATCTTGTAATTATAAGGCTGCTGATAATATTGATATCGAAAATAGTTTGTCACATAAAGATAACGTTAAACGCACAGAAATAAAATTATCAACTTTTTTTACCGAGCATAATATAGCCTTTCAAGTCGCGGATCATTTCTCACCTTTGGCAAAAGATATTTTTAAAGATCCCAAAGTTGTGCAAGATTTTTCACTAGCTCGAAATAAGTGCGCAAATATTGTTAAAAATGTCACTGCAAAACGGGAAATTGAGACAATAGTACAATATTTAAAAACTTGTAAATTTTCTATTCTAATAGATGAGAGTACGGATATCTCAGATACTAAATTAATGTGCCTTCTTGTTCGATATGTATCACCTTTGAATAAAAAAATTACAACTCATTTATTAGAATTATTATCTTTAGATGCAAGAGATTGTTCCGCGAATAAAATTTTTGAAATATTTAAAAAATGCTTAGAAGAAAAACATATTCCTATAAAAAATATTGTTGGAATGGCATCCGATAATGCGTCAGTTATGATTGGACGCAAAAATTCTTTTATGAGTCGTCTTAAAGAACAAGTTCCAAATTTAGTAACACTGAATTGTATTTGCCATTCAGCCGCGATTGTAGCCAGTAAAGCTTGCAAAAAGTTACCTTCTTCTTGCGAAGATTTGATTAGAGGAGTTGCCACTTATATTTCGGGCAGTGCGAAGAGATGTGCAATATTGGGTGAATTCCAAGATTTTTTTGAAATTGAACGAAAAAAAATATTAAAATTGTCAGAAACTAGATGGCTTTGTTTACAAAAGTGCGTTGTTAGACTCTTAGAAAATTGGGAAGTCTTGAAAAATTATTTTTTGTTAGCAACAGTAGAAGATAAATTAAAATCCGCGGAAAATATATTACAATATTTAAATGATAATTCCATTAAAGCATATTTGTTGTTTCTCAAATACGCATTAAATTATTTTAATAGTTTTAACGCACTATTTCAATCGCGTAACATTTTAATCCATAAATTATACGAAAGCAGTCAACAAGTAATTCGTCAATTAGCCGACAATTTTTTAAAGTACGATAATGTAGAAAATATTTCAATTTCAGATTTAGATAATAAAGTACAACATATAGATAACATACGTATAGGACCGGAATGTGAAAGTTTTTTAGAAACATTATCTTTGGAATGCGCGCAAGAAATTAAATTGAAATGTTTGGACTTTTATGTTACGGCAGTTCGAGAAATGCTAAAGCGTCTACCTTATAACGATGAATTTTTTAAACAGTTAAGTTTTCTAGATCCTCAAATTGCTCTTTATAAAGAAGGTAGAAATAAAATTAAATATCTAACTCATATTGCTAAGCAAGTAGAACATGTTAACATATCAGATTTAGCTTTCGAGTGGGACATATTACCATCAAGTTTTGACGAACAACAAAAAATACAGTTAGCTTCTTTACAAATAGATGAAATGTGGAATAATATATTACAATGTAAAAATTTTGACGGGACAAAGTTGTTTCCAAATTTAGAATTATTAATTGAAGTAGTCCTTTGTTATCCTCATTCCAATGCCGAGGCTGAAAGAATATTTTCTATTGTGACAGATGTAAAAAGTAAGAAAAGAAATCGATTGTGTAATAATACTCTTTCTTCAATTTGTGTAATTCGATCAAGTCTTCAAGCTAAAAACATTAATTGTATTAACTTTGAACCTGACGCAAGGCATTTCGAACTGCATAATACGCAAAATTTATATAAAAATCAATGCACATCTGATAATGCTTAATATTTTTTGTATTATTTTGCATAATACTTTTGAATTTTTACATCTAGCCCATCTAGCCTATATTTTCTTTCTGCATGCTGCACATTATTATTAATATTTATTTTATTTTTCAGCGTTCAATTACTGTATTCATATTAAATGTTTATTTTGTTTTTCAGAGTTTATTTTTCATATATTATCTATATATTTTTAATAAAATATGTGATAAAAATGTGATATAAAATAGTAATAAGTATGTGATAAAAGCCAAAGATGAAATAGTTTATTTTATGTTTTAAAAATTTATTGTAACATGTTGATTACAAATAATTTTGATTTTATTACTAAATGTGCTATTTCTCTGTATTAATTTATGACAATATTTATAAAATATGTTTATTTTGTACTTCAGAAATGTATTTTTTTTTTTAATGAAAACTGGTAAGGTTTTTGGCAGTTTTCCTTACCCTTGCAACGAATGTTGGTTTTCTTTAATAATTCTGCCAAATTAAATATCCTATTTTGAGTTATTATTTGTTTTCTTGAAATTATTTCAGCTTCCTTTCCCTTCTTTCAGCGTATCTTTAATTCTATTATTATTAAATATACATTATAATTTATAATAAAATATAACAATGTAAATAGGTGAGGCCGTTAGAGCCAAGCGCGGTAATCAAAGCGCAAACCAATTTATAAATAAATAAATATATTAACGAACGTTTCGACACATTATTCGTGTCCTCTTCAGCGTTAAAAGTTATACATAAAGTCAAAAACGAAGATTTACAAGAACAATCAAAACGAAGTCGAGTATAAGGCGTAGTCAATAGACGAATAGAGTATACGGGACGCAGTCAAAAATTAAATTAAAATCAAGGATTGAAATCCAACAGATGTACCGTCATCGAAGGTCCAGATATGCCGGCATGCACTCGCATCTCCACGTCCATCGCATCTTAGAAATAATCTCGTCAGGTTGAAAGACCAGGTGAGTAAAAAAGATTCGAAAGCCCTACCTGTACCATCAAACGGAGTCGCAATGTGATAAGGGCGTAAATTATCCATGTTATAATCAGATGACTAATGAATTAACTTACAGAGCAATTTCAGACCAGAATATCGCATTGTAACAACGCCCAGAATATCACATTGTAACAACGAGCTTAACGGTTCGACACGTCGCGAGTGAGTGAGGCATTGGTGGGAAGGTTAACATAATAGAGACCAGTGTATATACACCGAAGGAGGGGATAAACTATCGCATACAGTTGTTCTAAATTTTTGACAGTCTCTCGATCACATTCAAATAAGTATTCGGCAAACCCTCAGCGTCAGTCTGTAAATTCAACCCGTTCGCCTGCCTTTTTATGCATATCATCTCAGAAACCAAACGTTTATAATAATAGAATTCATTGTCTAAAATTTCAACGTTCTTCCAATCAAAATCATGACTCCATTCCAATCTATGCTCGGTTATGACAGAATGATTCGGAGTATTCCAATTAATATGATTACGATGCTCCTTGATTCTTGTTTGCAATTGCCTACTAGTTTGGCCCACATAAGAAGCGTCGCAATTATTACAATTAATCTTATATACTACGTTACATTTATTAGACCGTGGAAGACTATCCTTATGCGCATCTTATTTAAGCTGTCAGACGATAGTCTCACATTCAAATCCCTTATGGCGTTCTTAAATGTTTCTGTAATCGTAGGGATGTACGGTAAAGTGAAAAGAGGAACAACCTCCTTTTCATCCTGTCTCACATTCGTATTCGAGTCTCTGTTAAACAAAAACTTAAGACGTTTGCGTAAGATTCCAAAGATGAATTCCAATGGATAACAATTATTAAGTAAGATTCCAATGACCAGTCTGAGATTTTTAACATGCAAGGACGGGTGCGACAACAAAAATGCCCTATCTATTAAGCCAATGGCCATCCCTCTTTTTTGGCATACCGGATGCTGCGACATAAAATTTAGATACCTGCCAGAAAATGTTGGTTTATGGAACCAATCAAAGGTTAGCCTATTGTTGTTCAATATCATCGTGATCTCCAAAAAATTCAACGTGTCGTCTTCGCCGATTTCTATAGTAAATTTCAGCCTAGGATGGAAGGAGTTAAAAACATCTAAAGTTTGTCGATAAATTTTCCCATTAAACATAAAAAAGTGGAATTCAATACCAGCCTGACAGCGATAAGAAACTCCGATTTAGGGATCTTGCAATCTCTGACAATGAAATTCCATCTGACTGATAGATTGCAAGGTTTCTAAATCGGAGTTTCTTATCGCTGTCAGGCTGGTATTGAATTCCACTTTTTTTATGTTTAATGGGAAAATTTATCGACAAACTTTAGATGTTTTTAACTCCTTCCATCCTAGGCTGAAATTTACTATAGAAATCGGCGAAGACGACACGTTGAATTTTTTGGAGATCACGATGATATTGAACAACAATAGGCTAACCTTTGATTGGTTCCATAAACCAACATTTTCTGGCAGGTATCTAAATTTTATGTCGCAGCATCCGGTATGCCAAAAAAGAGGGATGGCCATTGGCTTAATAGATAGGGCATTTTTGTTGTCGCACCCGTCCTTGCATGTTAAAAATCTCAGACTGGTCATTGGAATCTTACTTAATAATTGTTATCCATTGGAATTCATCTTTGGAATCTTACGCAAACGTCTTAAGTTTTTGTTTAACAGAGACTCGAATACGAATGTGAGACAGGATGAAAAGGAGGTTGTTCCTCTTTTCACTTTACCGTACATCCCTACGATTACAGAAACATTTAAGAACGCCATAAGGGATTTGAATGTGAGACTATCGTCTGACAGCTTAAATAAGATGCGCATAAGGATAGTCTTCCACGGTCTAATAAATGTAACGTAGTATATAAGATTAATTGTAATAATTGCGACGCTTCTTATGTGGGCCAAACTAGTAGGCAATTGCAAACAAGAATCAAGGAGCATCGTAATCATATTAATTGGAATACTCCGAATCATTCTGTCATAACCGAGCATAGATTGGAATGGAGTCATGATTTTGATTGGAAGAACGTTGAAATTTTAGACAATGAATTCTATTATTATAAACGTTTGGTTTCTGAGATGATATGCATAAAAAGGCAGGCGAACGGGTTGAATTTACAGACTGACGCTGAGGGTTTGCCGAATACTTATTTGAATGTGATCGAGAGACTGTCAAAATTTAGAACAACTGTATGCGATAGTTTATCCCCTCCTTCGGTGTATATACACTGGTCTCTATTATGTTAACCTTCCCACCAATGCCTCACTCACTCGCGACGTGTCGAACCGTTAAGCTCGTTGTTACAATGTGATATTCTGGGCGTTGTTACAATGCGATATTCTGGTCTGAAATTGCTCTGTAAGTTAATTCATTAGTCATCTGATTATAACATGGATAATTTACGCCCTTATCACATTGCGACTCCGTTTGATGGTACAGGTAGGGCTTTCGAATCTTTTTTACTCACCTGGTCTTTCAACCTGACGAGATTATTTCTAAGATGCGATGGACGTGGAGATGCGAGTG
>JASTWP010002594.1:0-39937 GCA_030770255.1 Temnothorax ravouxi | reverse complement strand
CCTGTGTGGATGCGAACGAGGTGGAGGTGGCTTTCCAGCGAGATATGCAAGAAGATCTTCCCTGCGAATCATACGTCTTTTTTTCCTAGCCCAGTTCATTATTTCTTTACAACGTTTCTGCTTGCCCATTTCTACTCCCAAATCGCTGCAACGCCTCATACAGTCCACTGAATCTATTTAAACAATTCTTGATTAACTTTACAGACAAGTGCATATAAATTTTATATAATAGAGACACGCCTGTTACAAAATTTAACATAATAAAATCCGTAATACAAATAATATCTCCAATACATAATTATTTTATCATGTTAAATTTTGTATCCACAATCAATAATCTCTATTTGTAAGATGCATATCATTATCATTTTATTTTTGTAACAATGTCGTTGCAATTGATATAAAATGAATCATATAAACAAGGATTGAACATACCTCTTTTATTCGTTTTACTCATTGTTACTCTTTATGTTTTATTCTATATGCAATGCATATTCAATAATATAAAAGATCAATGTAAACAAAATATATAAAAATATATAATAGATAAAAATTGAACTCTTCTACGTAGAAGATTTTTTAGAGGAGAAAAACCGTGATAATGACAGACAGAGATAACGATTGCGAAAAGCGAAATATGATAAAGCTATTATGCTCGTAATAAAGAAAGAGCATGCCTTTGTGTTATCACAAACGTCAAGTTAACATTTTTGCGACACCGTTATCTCTAACGTCAATGATAGCATGAATAACTTGACATTATTACGAACATTATCAAAATAATAATTAGTCGTCAAATTTAAATATCAATAACTATGTTTCGGCCTCAAAATTGACCTAATTTGTCTTTTCGCTCTGTCTTCCGTTAAGATTTTATGCGACACTGCACATTCAATACTATATATCGTCAAATATATCGGTACAGAAGCACGTTCTCCTTTTACCAGCACGATGAATAATAGATCGCTCTTGCCAGCTGTTTATTAATTAATGAGTTTTTCAGTGTATTACTATTTTTATCATACATATGTCTCAATACCCTTCTTCTTTCTCGTACCAAAAAAGTATAATTTTGCAAATTATTGTACTCCGATATTAATCTTGGCAACGCTTTCTCTCAATTTTACAAGGATATATTAAAGCACGTCGTACTATTGATTGAGAGGACCTAAATAAAAAAAGAGCCGTGTTGTCTTAACCGACGACACGTGACGCTGGAGCAATTCTGCTGGATTAAATATACGCCGCCTATACGCGTTATAAAACACCAAGATAATCAGCAGTTATCCGGAATCAGGCGTGACGTCAAAAAATATCAAAAAACATGACCAACAAATTAATCAATCGACCTAACCTATAAATCAAATAATCAGGAAAAAAATCACAAGCAAATACTGTCGTTGAAATCCGTTTGAGAGCCGTTATGGTGATTCTCTTCCCCCATAGATTTGTCTTTGCACCCGTGAATTCGGTAGCTTATAATTAAGTCGTTAAAGAAACTCGACAAGTTTATTTCTCCCACGGTTCACGGTTCGTTTCCAATGATTTTGCGCCTGCCCTGTTAAGAAAGTCACGCGTCCCGTGGTACGGAGTACTACTATACTACGGAGAGACCACGCGGTCAATCCACAAATTCCTCGGTGCCACGTTAATTGTAAATCCTTCCTGCTTGACTAATGGCTCTTGCCTCTTTACGGAGGACAATACGGCCAACGTTAATCGTAATGTTGCATTGCATTCAGTGCCCAATAAACAGCTGACCCTGAGCGGTCGGTCAGCCATCACGTGGAGGAGGGGCCATTTTCATCGGTAATGATGATCGCACGCGCGTTCACAACAGAGGACAAACACGAGCACGAGCATAGATGGTAGATGGTAGGAACAAAGATTTCAGCCACGGAGAAGATGACGCCTCGGAGCTCGGAGCTCGGAGCTCGGAGCGCACGAGGCGAGGAGAGGTACTAGAGGGAGGCAGAGGCGAGGAGCAGGAGGCAGGAGAGGAGGAGGGGGAAGAGGAGCGAGAGAAGGAAGGCCGTGTGCCGTGCCGTGGCCGTTCTGCCGTTTACGTTAGCGGTCACTGGTTTGACAATGGGGCACCATAAGACACTGAGAAACCACGCACCTTTGTACAATGACGTGACGGTACCAGCGGCCGTCTGAAAGGGCACCCACAGCGATACACCCAGCGTGCGGTCTGCAAAATAACGGAGAAAAAAATACGGAGGAGGTTAAATGAATCCGATCGATATTTCGCGGAAGGAGTCACGAGAACGAGTCTCCCGCACACGGACGACGGACGGACGACGTTGCGCGAGATATCGTTCTCGTAACGTCGTAACGGCCGCGGACGCGACAAAATGGATGTTATACGCGAGACGGGCGGAATTCGCGCGCTACGGGGGAGCTCGACCTTGGAGGCGGCTCGCCCGCGCCGTAGCGAACGGGGAGGAAATGAGAAAAAGAAAAGAAAGAAAGAAGAGAGAGAGGCGCGAAGGAGAGTCCCACGGTCTCGGAAACGTGGAGGAGGATCACCTTTGTACAACTGGGCGATGGCTGACGCGGTCGTCTGGAATTTCGTCCACATCTGCTGCGAGTAGAGCTCCTTCTCGTTGTGCAGCTGATTCTCGTAATCGGGCTCGGACTCGAGCGCCTCGACGCACTGCTGCTCCCAATTGCTGTACCAAAAGTCCATGATCGGATCGTCCTCGCTCCTGTCGTCGCTCATCGCGGTGCCGATCCGCGGTGCCACCGATCGACGCACCGCCGCCGCCGCTGCCGCTGCTGCTCACTGCTGTCGATGCTGCTGCTGCTGCTGCTGCTGCTGCTGCTGCTGCTGCCTGCTGCTGCTGCTGCTGCTGCTGCTGCTGCTGCTGCCTGCTCACTGCTGCTATCCGGAGTGCAACCTCACGCGCTCACTCCCGCACACACCACGCGCGCGGCGCACACCACGGAGAACACACACACACACACACACACACGTGCCCGTGCGCGCGCGCGCGCGCACAAGCGAGCGAGAGCTCGTCGCGACGATGTATCTCTCGGGCCTCGGCGGAGCGTGCGGGAAACCGGAGCGAGTGAACACTGAACACGCCTCGCCCACCCACTCTCGCGATACGCACGCACGCACGCACGGCTGTGTGCGAGCGCTGAATCACGCGCACAATTCGCGCGTGAGACTATCCTTCACTCTCGATCTCGAGGTCTAGAGCAATCTAGAGAGTCTAGAGAGTCTAGAGAGTCTAGAGAGTCTCAAGAGTCTCGAGAGCGAGCGGGTGTCGAAGCTCCGACGATGACGATCTCGATGGTCCCGTCTGGCTGGCCTCGCTTTTCACCCAAGAAACCTCCTCTCTTCGCACTCTCGTTCTTCGCCTGTTCGCGTCGCCACACGTAGGCCTTCGCCTGCAAATCAAGTCGCAGCCATTACGATATACGCCAATACGCCTGGCCTCGCGTCAGTCGCGTCAGACGTCAGAGGCTCGCGAGCGAGCAGCAAATACGTCGCACTCGTCGCAGTCGTCGCACGATCATTCGACACCGAGAGACGGAGAGAGTGACCGAGACCGAGACGAGAGCACGAGAGCTGCACGAGAGGTCCAGACTCCAGATAGACAGCTCACCGCGCGGAGGGCGGAGGGCGGAGGGCGGAGGAGGGAGTCGAGCCGTCGAGCGAGTGAACGGCACGGCGGCGGTCGGCTGCAGTCGGCTGGTCGGCTCGGCGGTACCAACCGGGGAAGCCAATGCCATATGATAAGAAAGAGGACGGCTCCCTCTGCCCAGTGGTATCAACACTATCAACGTTTTGACTTTTGCCGTTTTGCGTAACCGCGAGAGAATGGGATCGCGAAGAAATAACTAGAATTTCGTCGGGAAGCGGCGGCGAATCAAATGAGGGGAGCGCGCGAAATATTCCGTTTTGATACGTGATTGGCCAAGCTGTCGCACAAGAGCTGCGATCAGCTTGGCGCTAAACTTTAAAAGATTCTTTCTCCTGTTCGATTAATAACTTACCCAACTTTTTTAGAACTAGAAAAAGATGAAAAGTTAAACCGAGATTAAGGTTATAATCTGCATTGATAGAAATGGACATATGCTCTTGAGTATTTCCACAAACGTTTTTCTTAGAGTTTTTCAAGTAAGAATTTGAATACTGTTGTTTTTTTAGACAATTTTTGATCCGCTGATGTGTTTCAGACTACCTACGAAGAAATTTACATTTTACTATCATTTTTTTACAGATTTATTTACTGTAATAATAAATATTTATTATATAATAATTGTATGACTATTAATATGTAACTATTGAATTTTATTCATTTCTGTAAATTAATCTAGGACCGAGCGTTTGTCTTTATTTTAAAGGTGGGGATCATGGGGATAGAGACTCGGAATGCATTCTATTTTGTGCCCCTTTGTTCTCTCCCTTCGACCCTTCGGTCCTTTTTTACCGGTCTATGGTGTTAATAAACTGCATAAATACCAACCAAGTCGCAGAATGTTTGTTTTTTTTTAACTCATTTTAGGCCGATATTCATTTTATGTTCAAAACTGTTTATAATCAAATTTAAGATGATTATGAATATAAAATCGGACTGTGAATATTGCTAAAATTTAACCCTGAAATGGTGATTTATGTATATACACTCTTACTTGAAGAACTCTAGTTTCTCTTCAAAGATATAGTTTCCTTGTATGCCGAAATTATCTTTGTTTTCATTTCAGACTGTTGCGAATGCGATGGATGATATATTGAAATAAAGACGAAAATCCCACAAGTGCGATACAAATAATGCGTTTGCGACGAGTCCAATTCAGATAAAAATACATTCTTTACAAAAAAAAAAAAAAAAAAAACAATTAAATTTATGATAAAAATTAAATCCAAACTCACTTTGATTGAAAATATTACCAATCTCTCGTTCCATTCCGATTTTAACCCACGAGATTCTTCTAGATTCTTCGATTTGTGTTCTCTCGAAGCATCACGCTCCTTTCTCAATCACGAAACTTTCATCTCCCTGCTTCTTTTCTTCTTTTTGTTTTTCAATTTGAGATGTAAGTCGAAAGTTCAACAAATACTGCAACAACATAACTGAAGAGTGAAGGTTTTCTTGTAAAGCTTAATTTTATTTATAAAATGGATAAATCTATATATCATTCTCTTCCGCACCACCATCGTACCACGTGTGAGCTAAACACAAAGACAATATCTGTATCCTCCACTGTGTGGAGGCTCCAGTCTCCAGTGGCTCCTACATGCTGTAAACATGCTGTTCCGTCTGCAATCCATAGGCCTGTTCTTTTTAGCTAAACTTTGTTCAACAGTTTATCTTTCCTCTTTTTCTTTCACGTTGGAGAGAAAAAGAGAAAAGATGAACCGTGCAACAAGTTCAGCTAAAAAGAACAGGTTTAACAAATATATGACTAAATATTACGTTGACCAATGAATACATTCTTGCAAATATTATTAAATAAAGAAAAAAAATATATATAAATATATTCATAATAATTTCTACCAAGTAATTGCGTGTTTGGTTGATTTACTTCTCGTAACTTGTTACACAACTTTATATTTGCTGCTCGTATATCGCGACAATTTTAAGGTCGACGAACCGAGTCCTATACACAATCTATATCTCATCTATACTATATTTCCATTCGAGTATCCTATCGCTAATTTTAAAGGCGTTCCAATCATCATTGATCTTCGATACTCGAGATTTAACGTGCACAGCCTCGCAAATCTCCCTTGTATCTTCGGGTATGAAAAAGTCTGAAAGTTTCGGTACTACATCTTTTTGCCGTGGTTCTGGATCTTTACTTCGCATAACGGTAGATGGCAATTGTCTTTCATCTATACTCAAATCCACTAAATTTTTGTAAATTGCTTCGTCCAATGGAAAATCGAGTGCCGTAGAAATCTGTGACAAAAAGAGAAACGCTTTCCAATGTATACACATATATGCACACCAAGTAGGGCCAATTTATATAGAGATTTACCTTTCCGTTTAGAAAACTCTTAAGCGTAGATGGCAAATGACTGACGTCTGTGACAATCTTCTGCTGTTCGAGTTCTTTCAGTTTATTTACAGTACACACGATAGAGTTGTATTCAGGTTGCGCCAAATCTTGTACGGTAACATCCGACGTGACGGTGGTACGTCTTCCACTTTCATCCCTTGCTTTTTTATCGTTCTGCTTCTTGCGAAAAACTCCTGGCCCCACAGATGTTTTGATCCTAGGACCCGATACGTTACGTAAAACGATTTTCTTGACCGGAGATATTTTATTTTTTGCCACAGTCTTGTAACGCGACGTAACACGAGATAGGGTAGTTGGAGATTTTACATTAAGAATTCCCCCTTGGATCATTGAATTCCTCGTTCTTTTCATAATGCTTGGTGCGGATTGCGACTTTTTCATGTTTGCTGGCCCTTTAAACGCACCTGGTCTTGCAACATTTACTTTTTCCATGCAACCAGCCTGCGAAATACCTGTAAAAAAGTTTAGATTTTACTTGGGTAATTGATCGTACCTTGTTTTCCGTTCTTGTTTCGTTGACATTTCATTTTTTATTTTCTTTAAGGGCTAGATATAGTCCTTTTCAATGGACAAATTGACCTACCTTTATTTTCTTTCCCCTTTTGTTGCAAACACTTTATGCGCTCTCTCGAAACGTCTTCTCGTAGATTTTTACCAAGTTGCAACATCTTACGACTCTTCTCTGTATTCTCTGTATTCTGAATACCATTTGCACCACGCAAAATCACTGTACTCTCGACTTTTGTCACGTAATCATTAGAGAAGGACGTATCCTGGACATTGCCACGTGTAATGCTGCGATATGACGAGGTGTCATTGTTACAATTACTCAAAGATACATCTTTGTCACCGACAACACTCGTGGATTTTGTAGGATCTACAATTCTGATGGGCTTTTCAAGAGATAAGACTTCCTTGATTCTTGGACCATTCGCTCGCACAACAACAGCCTGTTTTTTACCATGTTCAACGATCTCGTCCTCGTTTCGCGCGTTGTCGGAAAATTGACAGAATCTAACTTTCGGTCTTGAAATTATTTTAATATTATTCGTCATAGCGAGATACCGTTATCGTATAAATTTCACGCGACGTGTGTGACTGCACGATTAGATTGGACTAATAATTTGGATAAAAATATTCCTTTTAACGAGCGAGTTAGACGTAAACGTCTCAGAGCGCGAAGTCTCTCATATAATATGGTTATGGAAAATATTGTCTAAACCTCTAAAATCTGCGATAAAATCAAATTACCTTTTGCAAAATGTTTCACTGTGAAATTCAAATTTTATCTAAACGATCTAAACATTCTAAACTATAAAATACATACCGACACGACACTCACGACTCACGACAGCGCCACGGTATATAACCAGGAGCTGCGTTCGGAAACCTCACTCGGGTGACTCGAGTTCGGGTGCACACCACTAGTACACACCAGCGCGTCGTTCTGTCGGGCCACCAATCGGAGGGGAGGATTTTTGTATATGTAGGTCTGTTCGTTTTCGCTGCACTTCTGAACTAGTGCAACATAGTGCGATAAGTTAGAACGAAACAAATATATGTTTTTTCATTCTAACTTATTGCACTAGTTCAGAAGTGCAGCGAAAACGAACAGGGGGTCGATCATGTATTAATGTGGAACGTGGAAAGTGAAAAGTTTTATATGACTATCTCTTTCTATTTAACGTCAATAGAAAGAGAGATTTTTCATTTTTCACGTTTCCACCCTAGGGTGGAAAAGATTCATGATTGACCCCCAGGCCTCGGTCTGTTTGCGTTGCTTGCACTTTTTGCACTCGGCATATTCGCTCTCTCTCTCTCTCTCTCTCTCTCTCTCTCTCTCTCTCTCTCTCTCTCTCTCTCTCCAACGGCCTAATATATATATTTATCTCTCATTTCAAGTGCAAAAATGTTTGGGGATTTCAAGCAACGCGATGGTTAATAAAGTTGGTAGTTGGTAGCACTGTATATTAAACGCCTGGCCTGACGTCTATGCATGCCAAGCTTCAATTTGAATGAAGATTGTTGTAACGATCTTTTACACACTCGTGTGTCTTGTTTTTAGTTTAGCGTCATAACGCTGCTCGTCGAGGCACGAGGAATCGCTCTCTCTCACAATTGTTGCGGCATTTTCTCTCAAGAGGACGGAAAAAAAGAGCGGATCGATTTGTATAATAATGAAACCCGCGTAAGTATTGCAACGTAAAATCAATTGTTGTCGAGCGTCATTCGATAGATTCGCGTCCTGGAGGTTCCGTTCAAGTGTACACGCATGTGAATTAAAAGAGAGAGAGATTGAGATGATGACCGACGTAAAACAAATGTTTCAGACGTTCAAAGACTCCAGCCCGTAAGCCAATCGGTCGACCGAAGGGATCCAACATGCAAGGGATATTTAAAGATCCCGTGCAAGTTTATTGCCGTTTACGGCCCATGCAATTTCCGACGGATGTATCGTGCATGAGAGTCGCGTCTGATACGACGGTGGTGATAACACCGCCGGAATCAGCAGCCAACTTTCGTACTACGGCTAGCAAAGAGATACAGACGACGTTCAGTCGTGTATTTATGCCCGATGTGCCGCAGAGGAAGATATTTAAAACAGTCGCCCTTCCCCTGGTTGAAAATCTTATTCACGGAAGGAACGGTCTCCTATTTACGTATGGTGTGACGGGTAGCGGGAAAACTTATACGATGACCGGGGGGGAGCAGCAGGATGCTGGTATCATGCCTCGGTGCTTGGATGTTATTTTCAATACTATCGCGAAATATCAAACGAAAAAGTTTGTCTTTAAACCTGATAAATTAAATGGTTTTGATGTGCAAAGCGAGGCTGACGCTATGCAGGACAGGCAGCCTGCGAGACTCGGCAACAAATGGTAAGCTTTTTCCCAATACTTGATACCTAATAGACAGAGATGGACGACAGAGTCTTGCCGTGTTGTTACATCGCATGGGTGTGCTAAATAACAAAACTGATTATATGTATATCATACTCATGAACGTGTACCGATCCAATAGCCGCAAGGTGGACAGCGATGATGGGGATAGTAATCCAATGGTAGCTCACAAATGTAATGAATCGCAAAGCGTGGCGGTTGAAACGGATAAGGTGTATGCTGTATTTGTCACGTATGTTGAAATATACAACAACAATGTATACGACTTGTTGGACGAGATGGATGATATCAGGACCAAGTAAGAGCATCGCCTGGGGGGAAATTATTATTTTTTTTTTTTTTTGCAATCTCGCTATGTGTTTTTAAAGCACCTATTTATTTCTTTAATTCATACTTGATCTAGACCACCGCAGAGTAGAGTTGTTAGAGAAGACGGCAACAAAAATATGTATGTACATGGCGTCACGGAAGTTGAAGTAAAAAGTGCGGAGGAAGTTTCTGAGCTGTTTCAACGTGGACAACGGAAAAGACGCGTCGCGCATACGGCAATGAATGCAGAATCGAGTAGATCGCACAGCGTTTTCACCATCAGACTTGTACAGGTGGCTCATTGTGCACGCTCTTTTTGAACCTCTTGCTACGTCAGAGTGATCTTGAAATACTAATCGCTTTAATGATTACAATGATTACAATAATTACTCTCCTGCATATTAGGCACGTTTAGATCCCGAAGGCGAATATGGAATGCAGTATAAACGGGACGTGTGCGTAAGTCAATTGTCTTTAGTAGATTTAGCAGGCAGCGAGCGAACGAATCGCACTAAAAATACCGGTCAACGTTTGCGAGAAGCAGGTGAGAGAAGCATGGCATCTGCACATTTTTCATTTGTCGTATTTGTGAAATTTATGAAAACCTTCAAACAATGCGTACGTATAATTGTGTGTAGGAACCATTAATAACTCTCTAATGAACCTGCGATTGTGTTTGGAGATTTTGAGAGAGAATCAGAATCAGAATCAGGGTACAATTAAAATGGTTCCCTATCGAGAGTCCAAGCTTACGCATTTATTCAAAAGCTATTTTGATGGGGAAGGACAAGTCAGAATGATAGTCTGTGTAAATCCAAGAGCGGACGATTATGACGAAACAATTGTACGTCGTAAGATACTATGTAATATATCTATAAAGAAATGTAAAATGTCACTTTAATTTCTACAAAAATTTCTCTTTGTGTGTAGCAAGTCATGAAATTTGCGGAAATGACTCAAGAAGTGCATATCACGAGGTCTAATCCTGTAAAATTGGACCTCGGTCTCACTCCTGGCAGAAGACCAATGAATAAGGTAATGGCTGTAACTCGAATAACATTTTACAATTCTGAAATGTGTGTGTGCGCGCGCTATGAATGCAAGTTTCATCACATTTTCAGATACTCAAGGAAACGAGAGGCAAATTGGAGAGAGGCCGAGTGGAAGTCGTTGATTTGAACATTGACCCAGGTCTAGTGTACAGGTGTGTTGCCAACAACTTGAACAGCTGTTATAATTCAAATGCCCCCCCCCCTCCCACCCTCCTCTTTTCCCACGATCTAATCGCCGGTACATTTTAATCACACTTGAATATATTTTAGTTTGGGCGGACGGTTTCCTCAATTGGAGACCATCACCTCGGACAATGATCAAGTAATACTATCTTTAATACAATTCTTGGAACAACGTATCAACAAGCGCAACATACTTCGTGCGGATTTACAAAATAAACGTGAGACATACAATTTTAGCAAACTTATCTCATGATTAGCTAACTAACAAAGTGCTATAACGTGATGATGATGATGATGACGTGTACATTTCATTTATAGAAGAGGATTTTAGACGGATATTAATGGGAATAGAGCAAGAAAATGGAAGTTTAAAAAATGAAGTAGCTGTGTTGAAAACTGCAAATACACACCAGAAAAAAAAGATATCGGCATTAGAAGGATACCTCTCTACAACAGAAACGCAAATCAATGATCTTTCACGTGAATTAAACAATGCTAATGATATGGTGCGGAGCTTGCAGCAAGAGGTGAGATTCGTATGCGTGCAATGTGTCCGTTCGCTCGTACGCTACGTTAATTTATATATATGTATACACACACACACACACACATATATGTACATATGATGTTCGTGCATAGGTGAGAGATCGGGAGTTGGCATTAAATCAACGTTCGATAGATAAGCAAAGAGTGAAGCAGAGATATAATACGAAGATGCGAGTCGAGACAGACAAATTGACCAGAGAGTTAGAAATAAAACTGCATCAAGAGCGCGAACATCTTCAGGTAATTATTCTAGACTTAATATTTAATATTTGGTTTTAACTTTTGCGCACATTAATAAAAAAATTAATCATGTCATTAATATATTATTTAGAAGCGTAATGAAGAAACAAGAAGACACGTTACGCCAAGTAAAGCAAATTGTCGACGACAATAACGTTAATCCTGCAATAGCCTCATCGAGAGACCGAGCTCCAGAAGTTGACAACGAGAGTGGTCAGTCCAGATAGAGATACCAGAATATCACGAAAGGTTGCCAGTTGTGTAATTACTCTTTCCTCTTAGATATCTCTTTATATCGTCGTATAACTTGAAAGTTTGTGTATGTTGGGGAAAGGGGGGAAAAATAACAATTTTGTTATATGTAGGATAGAATAGCCGTTTCGAACCCGAGGTATAGACGATCGCAAAGTGCCGACAGATGGATCGATCATAGACCTCAGACTCTCGTGCCAGTCGGGACTGTACTGCAACCAATGATGCGAAGACGGCGAAGCGTAACGCAACTTACTTCCCCGAAAGAAATTACGGATGGCGCGTCTAGATATTGTCTTGTCGCGCAAGAGCACGATACGGACGGAGAACTTGAAACGAAATTATATAAGGTTTCGCAGTTTATCCATTCAGAGAATGTTGTTGACACGTGCAATCTTTATTATTAATATACACAAGTTCAAGATTTCTTTCTTTTTTTCCCCTTAAACAGGGCGACATACTGCCAACGAGTGGTGGTGGAGCACAAGTAGTATTCCACGATATGGAGTGTCTGAAACAATCGTCACCGAAGGCGAGGAAACGTACTGGACCTCGTGAAGAGGGAATGGACCAAGTAGATATTTCTACGTTAACGGAAACGAAAAGACCACGAGTAATACCCTCGTAACCCTGAACGTGTCGTTCGTCATAATTTACTCGAGAGCGTCAGAGAAGCGTGAGATATATATCCGTGTAAAATATGTTTTCATTCGCATTATTCCTTCACATACAGCAACTCGTGTAAGAAGAAAAAAAAAATTCGTCATGTGTGACGAGACGTATGATTTATTTGACGTATACATATCTCTTTACTCGTTCTTACGACCTAATCAAATCTTTATATCGTAAATCTCTATATTGCAATTATTTTTATTGTTTTTCAACAATATTCGAGATAAACAGCATTTGTACATCTAATATTCGTATGGGATGGTCATTACAGAAACATACGGCAATGTATGAATATTATTATAATATTCTACCGTATGCTGCCGTAATGGCTACCGTAGCCATTAATTATTAAAACGGCACACTAATATAAAAATAAAAAAGTCGCGATGTAAGTGTAAAAATATATGTACAATTTTAGTATGTGTTAAACATCCGTGGCGTTATTATGGATTATTTAAATTGTAAAGATGTATGTGGGCGAAGGGATGGATCTGGTAACGAATTAGTACCCGAGGTATTTCTTCGCAAGTTTAAAAGACGGCCCTCTTGCTCCGAGCTACAATTATATATGATGTATATGCACGTGCGATCGCAGTCAAATTTTTTTCGTCAAATTTTCCCTGCTCGTTAGCGTTGCTCTTGCGACTTACCGATTTACGAAATTCTCATTACTGCTTTCCTTTACAAACGTTACCAATCCGTACGAGTTGTGTTTATCCAACGTTCCATTGTAAACTAGCAAGTCGTCCACTAGTATCTACAAGAAACAATTAATTTTAGCACAATTGACAAATTGGAGAATTGTCAGTCAGAATATACTTGTAGATTGACGTAATTTATTTCTCTTACCGCAAATTCTTTAACTCTCCTTTGTGGAGTCTTCCCATAATTCCAAATTTTGATCATTGATACCATAATGGGATGATAAAATATTAAATACACACGATTTGTCTGAAAAATGTATCAGGAATGTTAAATGGCGAATGACTGACTATTGGATTATTTGGACGGTTCATTTTCGTTTACTTGTCCAGGAAGTATAGGAGCCAGCCAGGCATGCCGTCCGTCTCGAGTATCGTTTGTCCCATCGATAAGTTTGTCCGGTGTACGAATATCGTTATCTATTCCTTCGATAATGTTAACGCTTTCGGGAAATGCGGCTACGTCTAGTGAAATATGATCGGCATTACTTAACCATAATCATTGGTGGTGGAAACATAAATTACATCGATGCACAAATTTACAAATGCGAGTTATAATTAGAAATTCTTTTCTTTTCTTTTTTTTTTCTTCAGAGAGTCAAGTGTATAAAATCCAGTTGATAATTCTGTTATAACGTACAATAGGAATTATGATGTCTTTCATATAAACTTTCGTATAAACTGAACATACTATCCGTAGTTAACTTTATCTCGTTTCCACGATTGTCATATATCTGTATCCCATTGAGACCAACGTAGTAAGAATCTCCCCATGTAGAGAAAATTATTAATTGATACACGAATCCTCGCGGCATCGACGGAGCTTCGTAGTTCGAATCCAAAGGCTCGAGTTCTGAAAATCGTACGTACGACACATGAGCATTTTCCTGGACCTGTATGTACTCTTCTATCGTGTCGACTTGTTGCACGCTGCCGTCATGACACGTACGTACCTTCGGCCGATTTAATTGGAATCGGTGATACGATCCAAAAAATGTTCTCGAGCAGGTGGTTTAAGGAAACTGATTTCTTGGACAAAGTCATAATGGCAAGATCCCGGCGCGCGTCTCAACAGGAAGCCGTCGGCATTCTCGTCGGCATTCAACTGTTTACCGTCTAATTTAATTACCAACTCTTTTACCTGTGCAAAGAGAATCTCTCTCTCTCGTTTAGCTGGCCGTGTTGCGTTATTAATTATATAAAGGTTTTGCGTTTGAACAATGTATACATCTTACTCCGCAATAAGATAACTCCAAGGATGCGTTGTAATTCCAAATCCGCATTCTCGTTAGGTACACATCCGTATCGAAGGTAACGGTTATCGTAATCCTCTTATCCAACGTCACGTCCGCTAGCCACATGCGATCCATTTCAGTTGTAACATTGTGCCCATCGATCAGTCTCGTTAAATGCGTATCGGCCACGTTACAATGCAAGTTGGCGTTTACCAACGGGACTGCTGTACCTTGATCTCCGATTAATTCTATACCGGTAAGGCCTACAAACCCGAAGCCGAAGCCGATGCCGATGCCGATAAAGATTCCGATTCGAGAGTGCATAATAGATTGCAGTGTTGTCTTATTTAATGACGCTACTTTTATTTACTTACCAACCAAATGCTGTAAACCCCAATTAGAAATAATAATTAACTGAATCTCTCTGCATGATAGAGCGGTAAGAGTGGTATCGTGAATTTTGCTATCGCTATACAAGCTGGGAGAATTCTCAATAGAATCGTTACTTTTACGTCTCGCTGAGATAATCTAAAAAGATCACCTTTGTTATATCTATCTCGTTACGTGTGTGTGTGTGTGTGTGTGTGTGTGTGTTACGTCATGCATGTGCATTATTATAAATAAATGTATCGATGCGCGTGTGGCTAGCTCTTACATTGTCACTGGTTATCGTTGCCGTTATTGGGCGAATTATTTCTTTCTCTTCGTAATCGGACGTCCCATTATTGAATTCTATGAACGTATTATCATGTTTTGATATCAATTCCAGAATATTTTCGTCCGTCGTAAATAATATAGTCTACATCAGCCAATATTTTTGCGCATTACGTATAAAATTAAATTCGTGTAAAATTTATTATTATGCGTGACAAAGAAAAGAAGTTTGAAGACTGAGAATATACTAGGTACTATAAGCGTACGTATTAAATTAATAGATCACTATTAAATTAATATATAGTGACACGCACAAAATTAACGTTTCTATGATATAGAACTATATAATTTGTAGAACAATATATTTCATAATTTGTGATTTATTTGACAAAATTTCTTACATCTCCGAAGGAATCGAGGCTACCCATGTCGTCTCCTGAAGCTTTAGCGATTTCTCCGTAAAAGATGACAATGTCATTCAATTTAATAATAATATCTTTGGCTCCCCTAAAGGAATGTATTCTGGATTTATTGTAGTTCTGGAAAAAGAGAGAAAAAGAAGGAGAATAATTTCAGAGATGGCGGCAAAGTGTACTTTTATGCGCGTACGCACGCTTTTTTTTTACATCTAGAGACAGCCATAAAATAGGTAAGGGGCCTTACCCATATCCTGATCATTGCTACGGTAATCGTGAATTCAAATATCATGTAAACGTAATGATGGTCGCCATTCGAATAAGGTGTTAGCCATAAATTTGCATCGTCTCTCGTTCGATTAATACCATTAATCAAGTTATTTATAATATGAGGATCACGATCGTTGTTCAGTGATTGACTAGCGCCTGTCGTATGTGCACGTATCTCCTTTATTCTGGCTGGTTCTCCAGTATTTGAGAAAATTTCGATACCATTGAGGCCTACGTAATGTTTGTCACCCCAGGTGGAGAGAATATCAATGATCAACGAGTCTCCGGACGGTAGTTCAGGAATAATAAAATTTTTGTAAGGTTTACCTAAAAATAATGTACACTAAATTATTTGCATACTACGAGGATGCAGAAAAATGCAAGACTTTAACACGTTAACTGCCATGACTGTGGGGCGTGCCGTGACAGCCGGCGTCATCGAAATCTCTTAAAGCGTTTGTAAGTATTATGTGTGTGTGTGTGTGTGTGTGTGTGTGTGTGTGTGTGCGTGCGCGTGTGTGCGTGTGTGTGTGCGTGTGTGTGTGTGTGTGTGTGTGTGCGTGCGCGTGTGTGCGTGTGTGTGCGTGTGCGTGTGTGTGTGAAGATAAAGGCACATATCTGCTTCATGATTTCAAAATGAATGCATGTCAATCTGCTACAAGGCTGATTATTATTTGACAAATGATTTAACGAAATCGTTTTCACACACAAGTGATTGGTACGAGATTTGAAAAAGCTTCTTGATACCGACCAGATGGTAATGTCGACTTTTCTTCGTTTTGCGTTTTGCTAAATGCAAAACTGTTGGAACAGTTGTCATCTGACAAATGTGATCGTGTATCTGCACGATTCGAGACATTTGGTATTTGATGCTCGAAAGTAAAATTCTTCTTCGTCCCAATAATTTTCATTGGAGCTTGCCAAGCTTTGGAGCGTGCCGCGCTTTTCCATCTGTTTCCTCTCCAAACATGCATCAAATCCATGAAAATCGTTCTTCGTACGATGATTTCGTATTTAAAACGGCCGAACAAGCACGTGTTTTTTCTCCGCTTAACTTGTACTTGTTCGTTCTTTGGTGTATTCGGCAGTGATTTACTTGCGGACGTTTGTAATTTAATATCAGCATCGATATAAAGATCGCTTAAGCTTGCGCTAGGTTGTTTATCTCTATAAATAAAAATACCACCAAAATGAAATGTTTCACACATTACTACTTACCGTACACACCGCGGTATATATAAACTCTTTAAACAATGTCTGTTTTATTGTATACATAGATCTCTTACGTATCATCTTCCGTTTTGACGGTGATATTCTTAAAACAATGCTGGCCATCGATTAAAAATGTTTCCATTTGTAGCGATTCGGCATCGTTACTTATGCCAATTCTTTCTATATCGCTAATACAAAGGATTAAAAAGGCGAGAGTAAAAAAAGGGTGGAAAATAATCAATACTGTCATATTCATTTTTTAAGAGGTGAGAATAAGTAATATATGTAAAGTAATGCTGTATATACTCGGTCATCTCCAGTAACCACGATGGCATTTTAAGCGTGTTGGCAGCCAAGGATGTAGTTTTACTCTCCGTCTCATCAATATGTAACATTATCCATACTTTAATTTTCTCGTTTCGTCGCTAATGAGATTTTCGGTACGCCACAACTCGACCACTCTTGTAACAATAATAAATGGATCGCGAAATTCACGCACACACACACACACACACGCACGCACACACGCGCGCGCGCCACACACATACGCACGTACGTACAATCTATTACTTTATTGAAAAGTTTGCAATTGCAATTTTTTCACGTTCGAAAGACGTACGCCTATTAATTTTCATGACTACATGACAGATTCCAAATTGTTCAACTAGATGTTTAATACCGATAATAACCGGTCAGAGATCAGAGTTGGAGAAACACTTGACCATTGTCGGCTCGTTCCATTCTCGCTTTGTTTGCTATCGTCACCATGGAAACCCAGAAAACCCTTCCTGATGTACTTTAGGTATGTAGAAGCCTATGTGCGCGCGCGCGCAAGTGTTGTCATCTCTATTGTGATAACAAGTCAGTTTTATCAAATATGAGAAGCAGTTTTTGGCCAATATATAATATTTTATTTCTTACTATATTTTACAAGTATTACACTCATTTCGGGAAGTATATATCAATGACAGCGATGCTACATGTTACTCCACGATACTTTGGTCCACGAATTATACAACAACAAAAATAGACAGCGAATAACTCGTAACTGATCATCATTTTGTACTTTGCTCGTCCTTGCGATGTCACGGTACACATGTATACATCGCAAATTAATATCTTTGTTACATCAAGACTTTCGTATTTTAAATTGTCAGTACTGTACATTCTATACATGTGTGTGTGTGTGTGTGTGTGTGTGTGTGTGTGTGTGTGTGTGCTGCGCGCGGCGCGCGCGCTACACGCTATATACATACAAATAAGTATTACTATACATATTAATTTTAAATATTTTACTTTTTTTGTGGAAAATAATTTACACAAAATTTAAATGGCGCCTGTTGGAAATCCTATATTAGATAAAGATGCGAGTTTAGTTTAATTTTGGCACAATAAATCTGCAAACAGAAAGACTTTTAGTAGAGAATAAAGATGTGTATTCAGTCAACTTGTGATTTCCATTTGTCGCTAAGCTAATACTAAGCTAATCTACATTTTATATAGATCCTAATGTAGAGACTTTTATCAAACTTGTAAGTATAGAACAAAATAACGTTTTTCCCAAAAATATTCTATAATATTCTTGCATTTGGAAAAGTACAGGCATGGTACAATTTTCTTTTTTTACAATAATTTGGCATCGTTCATGAATGATATCGAGACTAATGGATACATTAAATCGAATACGAAAGATACAACGTTCGCTATAAATGTATAATCAAACTCGTCATGTAATTAGCAATAACTGACTCATATTAATATCTTTGCTAATGTACACGTTCATAATATATGAATAGAGGCCGTCTTATATGGCCGTCAGGTACTTAAAAATCTTCTTTTTTCCCTTTCTTTTTAATACATATACACAATTCACTAGTCTTCTTTATATATTTACACCTCCTCCGCGCGCGCGCGCGCGCGCGTGTGTGTGTGTGTGTGTGTGTGTGTGTGTGTGTGTGTGTTTTAGTTTACTGACATTTGGAATAATTATGAAAAAATGTCTAGCTGTCTAGCACGGGCAGGTACAAATCACGATTAAAAAATAAATTTGTTCTTATCAAAAACTCTGAATAGACATAAATTAAAGATAGAGCTGTCTATCGAAAGATAAAAGGAAAATATACAGAGTTTACCCTTTAAAACTGGGAATGAAACTATTGTACATTTTAGAATCTTTAGCATTTGGAAGAAATAGCGTAGAAAATAGTATACAACTCCTACAATTCCGTATGAGGCTTTAGTACATTAGATAATTGTGGCATACTTGTGCCAGATGGTCCAAGAAGATTCGTCGGGCCTGTTTCAGAAAACACGTGGTTCAGAATCGCATAGTAGTGAAATCCAGCCGCCGCAGCTACGAAAAGATGCCAGATTGCGTGAGCGCAAGGTATACGACCGTCCGATTTGAAAAATACTAAGCCAAGAACGTATATCAGTCCACCCAGTTTCAATTCCGTAATATTGTAATAGTTGTACTGTAAAAAGATCGTGTATCGTAAATTATTTTTAATTAATAAGATTGTTCGAAAGCCAAATTATTTGAAATGTATCTTGCTCGAGCGAAAAAGTTTTCCGTTTTCGTTGCTCTTAAAGTGAGAGATTCGATATGGGTAATCCAAAGACAACTCGTTACTCTCGCTACTTACAACATTAAGGATCGCGACGCTAGGTCCAATACCCATAACCACATAGAAAACAGTTTCGAGCATCTTGTATCTCTCGTGAAAGATCTGCTGGTAGAGGATACCCATTATAGCCATGATCCAGACGACATATCGCATCGAGAACAAAAGCTCGTCGTCTGAGAAATGTTCTATATTTAACCATGGAAAGTAACTGGCCGCTATGAAGATGTAAATCATAGCACGATCGCAACGATGCAACGCATCTTTTAGTTGTCTAAAATATCATACGCGATGAATATTACCTCGTTTACCGTGTTACGTGAGCGCAAGGTGTCGAGAGAAAGAGAGAGAAAAAAGGAACTAGACTAATTGTAAGTATTAACTGTGACAATGAGAGTAGGAACAAGTGATCATAAATAACGGTCAAATAATGTAATTGTGTCACCTGTTGTGATTGCAGTAGTGCACACTGTGGAAGAAAGTTGACACTGCAAAGACAAGGATCAAGGAAGTGCCGTATATGCAAGCGGAAACAAACTGAGCCCATGTCGCTGAACGCCGTACCAGTTCGATACTGCCAATTACCGAAGGTACAATCCATATTCCGTGAGTCGCCACATTTGCCATATGTTCAATGGATGTAGGAGTATACGCCTCGTTTGTGCATGCTCTCGGATTCATCCATTTTATCCTGCAAGAAGTACACATTCACAGTTGCATATCTCGTTTTCATGGTTACGCCTCCTCTTTTTCCGTTGTAAGCTCCGCGTAGCGAATTTTTCATTAAAAAAAATTGCGCATAAAATTATGGTACAATTATTTTGAAAAATAATGAAATTATATACGTTCGTACAATTGTGTTGTGCCGTTAGATGCGAATATTGCGAACAGACATTGACAACATAAAAACCAATAAATATTCTATGCCACTATGTACAATTTATTTCATCATAAATCGATATCGAATGAAGCAAATGGCATATTTTGCTGCCGGTCGGCGCGCTGACCCGACAGGAAAACTATTACATCATAAGAAATCATACAACATATAGAACATGAGCAGTTGTTACGTAAAACGAAAGAGGATTACCTAGTTGTAACGCAAAAGACTATTTAGCTGAGTCCGTGCAAAGCAGATGATGAAATTAAAGAATTCTAAAAATATATACACCGTGTTACGGGGATAGGTTTTGATTACACGTATGTATGGTGCGGTACAGTAGTAGATTAAAAGCATAGTGAATGATTAAATGGTTAAGTAATACATTCCTGGCGTAGAGCTTAAGCTTATTTATCCAATTCCATGAGCATTACGTCAAAGTATAAAATACATGGTGCGCATCGAGAAAAAGCGTACATTATCTATATCTAATATTATATGTACATACACATGTGACACACACGAGTTGTTATATCAACTGTGAGATACCTGCTTGCTGAACTACTTTAAGGAGAGAGGAAACCTGTAATCCACCAAGTAAGTAATCCACGCTACGGCACACAGCAGGATTTCTTTCCGCGTGTTCATATCGGTAGAATGGTAGAAGATGCCGCGCAGAGAGAGTACGCCGCATGCCGCTCGAAGATGCCGATCCTCTCTCTATCTCTACTCCTACAAGCGGTGCTAGTACATTCCGTTAAAGGTTTCACTCTACCTTAAGCCTTAAGGCTTCGATATATGCATGCTTTTCTATCACTTTTAAGCTTGAGTAAAAGCCATACGATTGCAAGGAAGGATTAATGGAGAAACTGAACGCGACAACTGAACGCGGAATTGTTTGATTAGATAATAATAAGATGTCGAGATTAAAGTGCATAATATATTTCTCTCTGTCTCTGTCTCTCTTTCTCTCTCTTTTCTCACGTATTGTGAAAAATGCGACTGGTCCTTTGTTTTGCACATCGTATCTACCTGTACAGAGAAGAATTCAATTCTTAACTACTGTAGCTATGGCAAAACGTGGTATGCATGCGTATAACGTACATTTATCACAGCTGTTTAGTGACCCGTGACCCGTGACCCATGACTGGGACTAAGACTAGTGGGTAGCCCACAATCAGTAGCAAGGTAACAACTACTCTCGCAGAGCTTTATGTGACTGATAACAATATTACCCACAATAACTAAATAAAATATAGAGACAGCGATACCGCACGTATATATCAGTTGGATTTCTCGTGCGCGTTTATATACACATAAGAAGTACAATACGATCAAGTATTAATCGCGGTCGTCGGTTAGACTGACGTCGCGTCAACATCATCAATACATCATTGACTCATGCATGCACATATAAAATTACTTTGCCTATGAACAGATGCTACATGCCAAACGTCCAGACGAATTCCAAGGATGCAAAAATGCAAAACTATAATGAGAGGATAAAGATTAAAATATTAAAAAATGAGCGGAGAGCGGATTACCTAACCTAATCCAACTTAACAAGATGGTAATACCAAATGGGCTAGCAAGCTTTAAAGGGAAGCCCTAATCCCAAATTCTTTTTCTTCCGTTTTGTACATAGGGGAAGTGACTCTAGTCAAAGTTAGAAAAACTGCATGTAAATAGAGATTAAAATCGCCCACGTTTATGTTTACGTTTATAAAGGTAACATAACGAGGCGCGTCTCGAAAGGCAGACATAATAAAAAGTAGTAGGATTTCCAACACTTTCAAAGCTCAGCTTTCGCGGCGCTTACTTAATACTCCATCCCCCATAGTCAGTATTCGAATCTCTTACTCTTTGATCCGTTGTAGATGCAGGAAATTTTTGATAGATGCTGTGACAAACTGACGAAGGTAGGTACCGTCCATGACGTTAGATCGGTTGCAACGGGGCGAGATTTAATAATCCAACGGTAGAAAGATCTGATCGGTCGATATCCCAGTATTCTCAATATTCCCAATCCCGACGAGTGTCCGACGAGTCTCTCGGTCTCGGGTAACGTGGTTAACGGCGGCGTAACAGCTGCCGGAGCAGCTGCGTCTTCCATCGCATATCGCTAGTGCCCGACTCGTAACGACGCGTTACGCTCGACATCGAACGATGGGTAGACGCGTAGACGCGAGCCCTCAATTTGTTGGTTCTCTCGAGGAGAACTGGAGAACTGGAAACTCTCGTTTCGTCGCGTTTCAGCCGAAAATCCTAACGAAGGCGGCCACTCGCCCGGGTGCGCCCAGTGCCCAGACTGCCCAGCACCCACTCATTCACTCGTTCGCTTATACAATAGCCTATATTCTAATACCGTACGAGTACCGGACACTACTGAACTACTACTGATCACCGATGCGAATTGCGAATGGAAATTGCAAGTGTTGCGAATGCTGCCGAGCAGGCATACAGGCACACAGACACACACCGAACCGAACGACCGAACGGCCCGAGCCGCCCGAGCACCCGATCAGCTGATGAATTGGTTGCAGAATGCAGAGTCGTTGCAGTGCAGAGTGCAGCAGAGTGCAGAGTGCAACCAAGCTGAACCAGCAGCACTGAGCAGCACTGCTCTGTCCCGATGACCATGACCAATCATGAGCCATCAGCTTCTTCTTCGTGATTGAATGGCACCAATGGCATTGGGACGGAGAGTTTAGGCGTTTAGGCCTCCACCCGTACGGCTAGGGCCAATCAGTCTTCCTTCTTTTCGCGAAATGTAGCGATTGCCCCGGCCGCCGGCCGCGTGCGCGCGGTGCATCACAACGTGACCACGTGAGTCGTAACTGCCGCTAGGCGGCCAATCCTGAAGGCTGAAGGACAATGCGTATTAGGCTTTATATATATATTTTTTTAAATATATAATTTATGATTGACATTATGATTGTACGAAACGCGTGAAATGAAAACAAATTCCTATACACAATATTCCTTCCTATACAATTGAATCAATCAAGACATTGTGTTGATGCTGAAATATGAAAAGCGAGATAAATGTCTACGAAACGAGAAATTGGATTTTGTACAATATTTAACGCGATATCGAAGCACGATGCGCTACAAAGTAAATGTACTTTTTTCACAATTGAAGGAGAAAAACAAAAGATGAGATGTGATTGTTGTCTTTTCTAATCACATTTCGCTTCGTCCTCCGTGACATCTGAAAATAGCGTAGTACGCAACTGAAAAGAAAAATACGAGTAAAAATTGATGGCGCGTGCATATATATACATGATACATGATATGTACGACACTTACATTCTGTTTGTCTTTATTCTGACACTGTTCCGAGTCACAGCTACAGTTGTTGCAGACAACTCCATTCTTGCGACACGTGCATATCCGCGTAGCACATTTAGTTTTACAAGCGCACTTTATCGGGCTCGAATCGGGTTCCATTTTAAAAGTCAATCGTTGAATCGACAGTTTTGATTTATTCTATACAAATAAAGAAGATAATTCCCCCTCAAAAATATAACAATAATAATTTCACGCAATTATACCAAGTACGTAGCTGTTTTGCACTTGTCTACTTGATAACGAAAGAAACTGTGTAGAAAGGAAAAAGTACCAGCAAAACATTCGCGACGTTTGTAACATTTGTCGTTGAGAACAAGACTTCTGTGTAAAACAGCTTCCGTCTAAAAGCGTGTAAAAAAGCGTCGTCTACAATGGCAGCAGGAGCAGTGGATTAAGATTGTAAGAGTAAGTATAACGTCTGGAACAAGTTGGAGATCAAGTCTACGCCTATTACACCGTCTATTACACCGGAAAACCAGCTTACTCTAACGCTGACAGCTTATAATCTTAATCCACTACTCCTGCTACCATTGTAGACAAGACGCTTAACACAAATTTACCTGCAACTTTTGTATGCGACTGTAAAGCGGTGTCTTTTTCCAATCTGGATCTTTATCGACGTCGTCCTCCATCATTGAACTATCATCGTGCGATAAGTAAGCATTCTCGTTGATTACCTCTGTTTTACTTGACCTTTTTCTTTTCTTAGACGGTGATCTTTCATTTGTAATCAACTTATTCTCTGCTGAAATCTAAAACGCATAATAATGATAAACTCTTAACTTGTTTCTCAGCAAACACACACGATCGAAGAACATGTTTGTTTCTGACCATTACTTTACATAAAATTCTTTATTCGATTACCTGTCTTCCAGATTTTGTCAAAGTTTCGATATCGCTGGAGGACGTGTCAGACGTATCTCGCGGACGAGACATTTCATTTATTCTATCCCGTTTTTCATATTCCTCTAGTCGCGCTTCCAAGTTTCGATACTTTTCCTAAAATGTCACACATTACCTTTGTAATTAATTTAATCGAGTGCGAGGCCTCTTCCATTTTACGTATGTAAATTATTTAATGTGTAAAAAAAATGACACGTGTATGTACAATACTAACTTTCAATTCGTCATACTTGTAACATTGTTGCTTCCTGTCTTGTGCAATTATATGAAACGCCGTATCAAATGCCGCCTTGGCGTCCGCTACTGTACGTATTATATTCCATCTGGCACTTGTTCTAGTTTCTAAAGGAAAGAACGGAATTATTTTCTTTATTAATACGGAATGTCCAACTCGCCGGCTATGCCCGACATAACTTGAGAGAGATTTTACCCTGGTCTGACTCGAGAATCTTTTGCTGCAGATCTGCAATTTGTGCGTTACGCAGTTCTATGAATTCGGTAATAGTCATAAGCTCCTCTTCATCCGGATCGCTATTCTTTTTAAGTTGCTCCAATTGATGCACCAACGAGGCTCTATCTTGCATCAGTTTTTCAAGAGAATAATCCGCTTCTACGGTGGCCATTAATACTTCCAATTCCTGAGCCATCCAAGTTTTTACCTCCTCTTTGCTATTGGCCTTTTTTTCCTGACGCTGCATCGCTTTCCTCTGCATCTCCAATGCGCCCTGTATTACAAAAGTACACCAAGTCAGCCAAGTCAGGCCAACGAGAGCCTTCCTCTCTACAGTCTCTATTCAATAAGCAAGCCGCCCGGCATTCATAGTCGGATAGATTGTCGGCAAAGAAACGTACCTTTAATCTTTTGTTAACTGCAAAGGCCTCCTCCATTTTTCTCTTAAAGACATTCTCATGTTTAACATGTTCTATTTTCATGCGTACCATTTCGTAAGCACGCTTACGATCCTGTGTTCGTAATTTATTGATTTCCTTCTCCTTGGATTGTTTCCACTTTGTAAAATTATTTGCGTCGTTGCGCATCTGCCTGATGAGCTTGACTCGAGTTTCCTTCAACGACTGTATCTCACTGGCGAGAGTTTTAATCCTTTGATCCTGCTTCTCTTTCCCCTTGATTATCTTGTTCTGTTCCGTGCACTTGCGTGTCAATTCCGCTATCTTTCTTTCCAATTCTTGCACCTTTTTACGACGCGTCTCAGCCAATCTGTGCGCGCGAAAGAGAATAAAGAATAAAGTAAAGGGGATTAGGGCGTCTCTCACTCACCGATTACTCATCAACTTTGGACTTACTTGGAGCTGACGTTGTGCGCGTGTACCGCTTGTAGATGTTTTTCTTTTTCCGCATGTAGCCGTACGAGTTCTTGCTCCATCTCAATGACGTTCTTACGGCTTTCGGCAGTTTCTTGGGTGGCGCTTTTTATGAGTTCCGACACGAGGCTTTCTTTAAGCGCCAGTTCCTTATTAATATTTTTGCACCTCGTTGTTTCGCTCCGCTTGCCGTAAGGTGTGTTCCTCTTCCTTTTTGTCAAAGTAATCCAAACTGTCTTCGACATTGTTCGATTCTTCTGCACGTACATCCTGTTCTGCTACATTTTCCGCCACGTGCGAGACGCACGTTTTGGAGACGGAATTGTTGGATATTTCATGATTTATAAGCTCTTCGGATGCTTTCCTTTCGTCATTTTGGATATCTGTGCGGATAAAATAAGAGAGAAGAGTTAGATTCACACCAAAATTTATAATTTGCAAACATGATTAACGCGCGCAACGGTTCACAAAAAGCTCTTACCCAACATCTTTTCGTATATCGCTTTCAATTTATTACGCTTTTCGTCATCGATTTCAGAACAAGTATCGAAATCTTGTAAAACTTGCTTGAATTCGTCTAATAATAATGCCATGGCGAATCTAATTTTTTCTCGAGCCTGTTCCGCCATTTCCGCTCGTTCGTGCATAATTACAATTTCTCCTAAATTCAAATTTAACTTTTCCGTCATGTCTCTGAGTTTGTGCTGTAATAGACGATATTTCTCCTCGAGTGCCTCGTGCTCCTTGGGACACGTTATGCCGAGTTCTTGACTCATGAGGGCCAGCCGCAGTTCCTGAACCAATTTGTTCAAGCGATTGATCTCCGCTACTTTCGGATCTTGATTCACGATCGGCTTGTTCTTTATCTTGCGCGCACGATCGGCATATCTCAACGTACTAAGAGTCTCGTCTAAATTATAATCTGCAAATTAATTTTTCATAATAATTAATGAAATTCACATCAAGATACACAGGTGGCACGGGCGCGCAGCTCTAGTTGGACGGGAGAGAGAGATTAGCACGCGAATATACCAACCGGCTGGACTGACACAGGCGACCATCAGCGTCATGGAGTTGCCGCCTAGAGAATCTTGCAACAATCTTGTAAGCTTGCTGTCTCTGTACCCTATGTAAGTCCCGGAGGCACCGTCGCCGAGTTGGGAAATGACATTCCCTAGAGCCAGTAGACCCTTGTTTATATTAACGCCTTCTTTAAACCGTTCTCCGGTGGCTTGAGTTTTTTTACTACGTTCCGACCCAGCTAAATCGACCAAGTGCAATTTCGCCACTGTTGCTGTATTCCTGTTTGAAAAAAAATCCACGTATCTCACAGAAATTTGAAAAGGGAAAAGAAAAAAAAGCAGCGGTAGGAATTTACGCGAAAAATTGAAATTAATTACTTACGGGTCGTCTCTCTTTTGCTGGCGTATGCATAACGTAAATATTGCGTGACTACGACTACTGTGCGCATTCATAGCGGTAGCTCCGGTTACGCGACCCACGGAACCTTGGGCCAAACACTCTAACGTCTCTTGAGCGTTCGCAACTTGTTTCTCGGTTACGCCAACAATTCTTATGCTTTTTCCATCCTCTCTAATATCTACGATGGATTGACTTTTCGGCTTGTCGGACAAGAGATCGTACAATTGTTCTTGATACAATTCCATGAATGAGACTGCAACTTTAAAGTTCCAGTCTTCCTTGGATTGAATTATTTCGAATATATCGTATATAACTCTCGGAATAATACCCTTCTCTCCCACACCTGTGTAATTGGTACCCATCGAATGGGTCTTACCACTACCAGTCTGTCCATATGCCAGTATCGTAACGTTGTAGCCTGATAAAGAAAGAAAGAGAACCATTATTTACCTTTAACGTAACGCAAAAGGGCACGTTGTATTGTCTGAAAAATCTCCAAAGAGTTTTTCCACAGAGATCGGTCTTTACCTTTGTGAGAAAATATTTACCTTGGAAAGTATTATCTACGAGTCGTTTAATTGCTGTATTATAAAAGTCCTCTTGTCCAACGTGAGGAGGAAATACGTAATTGTACGTGAATGCTTTGTCGGTATTGCATATGCGAACTTGGTGTTCTCCGGGTACTGTGTCCAAGCATGCTTGACAGCCTTTCTCTAGCTCGCTCTCCACCAATGGACGGATACGTAGAGCGACGCGAACAGTATCGTCGCACATCTGTAACATGGAAGCCAGCAATGTTACATGATAATATATTTGGCCCCATTAGACATTGGGGGACCTATCGCCTATCGCCATTTAGCCACGTTGGTTACGCAACATTTATACATTTTGCTGTAGTGGCCTCCAACGTGAAATAATATTGTAGTTATAGTCGAGTTTTTACACTGATGTACAACACACACTTTCAATGTCTTTGAAAAAGTCTCTCACCAAGGGGATGACGCATCGTATGACCGTCCCGTTGTTTGTGAAAATACACAAGAAAAAAAGGGAAACAAGTCGAGCCGGTATTGCAAAGTTGCGAAACAAATATTTAGCCGCGTTATTACGTGTCATTATACAAACAAATAATTGTTCAATGTAAGATAACGTTTCGACAAAAGAAAAAAACGTTGTAGGAAAAAAGAAAAAAGGGAGAAAAAAGGAAAATTGTTGCACGAACTTTGTTATCGTTGAACCGCAACATCTATCCACATTTACAGCAATTGGCCCCCCGATAGATGTTTGTTTGTTAGTCTCTCACAATCAGAGAATCCAAGGGAATTGATTTGAAGGAAATCATTTTGACACGCTAAGGCTAAGACATGCTTACCTTTAGGGTCGGTCTCGAGTCTCGACTATCGAGTGCTTTCGCAGTTTTCGCACGGAGCGTGACAGAACGTGAGAGAATCAGAGAGAACCGAACTAAGTAAGTGTTCCAAGAAAATTCTACCGGTCTCTCGTACACAAGACAATGCGAGTGCGAGGGTTCCCGGCTGTGTTGCACCGTTGCAGAGCAGACTGAGCAGACAGTTGACCGTGTGCCGCCGTGTTGACGCGAGACGCAAGATACGCCAGATACGGACGTATACATACATAGAATGACATAGATGCGTCGGCACAGAAAGACGTTAAATTTCAAACGATTTTAAATTCACTTGACACGGCGAAGTAGGGGTACATAACTAGAGGAACGATTATTCGTAACCAATCCCGATGCGGAAGGTCCATCTGCGCGCAATCTCAATGGCCGCGTTCAGCAGACATAAGACACTGTTGAGTTCGTCTTATCAACACTCTGCGTTGATTGGTTGGTTCTAAAAGTAAGAGCCAATCACGTTCGACTGCTACTGAGCGGCTTGGTTTGCTGAACGTCCCCAATATCCGACATTTTGATTGTATTCTCCGATTGCTCCAATTGATATATTTCTAGGAACTTTAGTTGTATCAGTGTTGTCTTGTGCTAGAGAATCGAGGTTCGAGGTTCGAGGTTCGAGGTTCGAGCCTTCGAAATCGAATTTCGTGGTTATTGACGTTATTGTCGATCGTGATCATTGCCCATTGGTGATCATGGCCGCGACCAGGTCGACCAGGCCGTCAGCTGTCAGCTATCAGCTGTCAGAGTAGCTGCTCCAGCCAGTAATGTCAGAATTATTGTCCCTAGAAGTAGAGGCTGGACTTTTAATATAATCAAAGAGAAGGATGAGAGGCCACAATAATTGAACTTATTATTATGTAATATCGCAAAAATATGTAAAATTACATTTTTAACAAACAAACAATCAATATATATCATCATGCTTTTCAGGTGTAACATCGGGTATATTTTGATTGATACAGCTACGATTCGCTTGTTTACACTTTCACAACTTTATTTTAATATATGTAGATGCAGTCAACTATAAAGTAAAATGTAATACATTTTTTAATTATTTAATTGACGCATATGTCAATTATTATTACATATTAATGTATTATTATTATTATTATTATTAAGTTAATTATTTCATATATATTCGGCAAGCATATAATCGGATGTTGGGCCATTTGTCATCTGACTGAGTGTCCGGGCGGTGCACAAGTCCAGGAATTCGTCCAGTAATTGAAACTCCACGAAAATGCTTGTAAAAAATCCTCTAAAATTATCTGCTAATTTTATCAAGTTTATCAAAAATTCTAAATCTTTTTAACAATTTTTTGTTTAAGGCAGTATTAATTGACGATTATGGGGTACTCTCTCGGAAATTAATTACGAACCTCTGCGCCAGAAACTTTCTCGACACAAAAGCGAGCGCGGACATTCATTTACAATCTACACGATATCATTACGTGTGCCCATACGAGTCATACAACTTGGCAGACAGCTGAGTGACTCTGGAGCACGTTCTCGATTTCAGTTCAAACCATGTTCGGGAACCAGAATTGCTCACAGAAAAAAGATCGAGAGACTATAACCATCCTTAATAGCTTGAGGATTATTATTGTAGTATCCTGTCATAATATATACATTATACGGTGATGACCAGAAAAGTTTGCCGACTTGATTCGAACCTAATGTCTGTCCCATGTCGACGTCGATTACTTTCAGCTGTACGTTCTAACAAGCACTTGATGGATGGAGCCTATATTTTGTCATCATTCCTCTGCATAGTATCAACGCCATGCCATAAAGCTCGATCATTCCTATGACAAATTATTAGTCTCAAACAATTGGGCAAAGATATTTAAAAGATTATCTGGTTCAAACAACTTTTTGTATTCCCATCGTGTGAAATATATTATTATATGTTTTAGTTTTTTAATTTTTGCTCTTTTTAAGTATAATGTTCTTCTTCAGGTTTTCTTACCGTAAACAAATAAGAAATGCCTAAAAACCTACTAAAAAATATATATATTTATTAAATGTAACTTTCCGAAAATCAATATATTGTTTATACGCGCGGGAAAAAGACTGACATAATTTAATCGAATTTTAGAACAATTTTAAAATCAAACAGTAGAAGATAATCGATCGTCCCCTCTTAATTCTGCTCTAAACAAGTTCAAAAAGGTTGCCTGGGTAACGGCAGGACAAACACGACGAGTTTTCCGTTTTATTCAGCAAGAAAAAACCTTAATTGGGTTAAGATTGATATAAAAAAATTACATCAGTTTAAGATGTCGTGAAACATAATATACTGCGATTATATAACTGTGTTGAAAGTTTTAATTATCCTTTCTCGGTAAACTTCCCGTTTGTCAATGTCGTGGCTTAAAAGCCACTTGGTGTTGATTGATTTATACGAGAGCGTGACGCGCGATGCCGTTGTTCTTCAACAAGTTTTCCCCCAAGAAGACGCCGACTAGGAAGGCATCCGTTTTCCTTGCAAATAAAAATTTAAGCCCTAAACGAATAGAGAAGGAGCTTGGGCCTGAAGTAGGACCTATACGTCTTCACCTTGGAGATCAGGAAGCTGTCTTTGAGGCTGGCCTGTGGATTCCAGGTAGAATAACGAGTTCAATTTACCGTGCAGAGCCACTCCTTTACGCTCTCTTTCCCAAATGTATGGAAAAAAAAAAAGAGCGACCAACTTTGTGTTCTAGAATCTGGTAAAGCGGGAGGTACTTTCAAAGAGAACGAGAAGTTAAAAAAGGAAGTGAGACGGCTGGAGGAAGAGAACAACCTGTTAAAGCTAAAGTTTGACGTACTTTTAGACATGGTAATTTTCTTTTATGTTGCATCTTTCAAAAAGTTGGACAGTTAATGTCTGAAACGAAAAAGTACATATGTAGTAAGTTTATCAATATTATAGCAGGACAATAATAGAGACACGTAATATCAAGTATCATATGTTGGATTAATTTGTTTACTGTTTTACAGTTGACGCAAACAACCGCCGAGGTTCACTCGCAGAAAGAAGAATTAGAGAGACTGAAAAATAATTTTTCTCATAACAAACGAGTTTAATATATTAAACATTGTTAATTGCGTCTAGGACAGTACATACACAGTAACTACATCAACTGATTATTATCGAACCATCTTTAAACATCTCAACACTTGTGAAACTTGTCACTTCAATGAGGCACAAGTTGAATTTTACAGATGAAAGTCGTATTTGACACTATTCAGTTCTACTTGAGCTTTTTACAACTTTAATCGTTACAAACTGTACATTATTTACAATACTGTAAAAATTCACTTGTCAGTTCAGCCCACCTGATGGACATTTGTTTTTCGTGTGACCTGTGAAAAAACAGTGGAAAATGTAAAAGAAATATATGACATGTACAATATGATAGATGATAGATGTAACTAAGAACAATAAAAATGTTACCATTTTTTTTTCAAGTGGAAGAAAATAGTAGAGATAAGGAAGAGAGAATATAACGGGGAGAAAAAGAGGTCTTTACCTTCTATTCCGCAATTTCCGCACTTTCTCTTGCCCCCGGTAAGTCTAGGCCTTTTGGGGGCACTGCCTTTTTGAGGCATTCTGCTTCGTGCTGTATTCCCTCTTCCTCTCGCAGTCGAATTGCTCCAGTCCGTGTTCTCGTGACTACCGGCGTCATCCTCGTCTGCCCACTTGAAGAACTTACAGGTGGAGTTTATACCTTTGGGACATCCGTAAAACTGCCGTCCTTTATTGGGGCCGTCCTTATGAACCGTCAGCCTACGAAAGAAAACGTTTTTACATACATTACAGACATAGCTAGCTGTTAACCGGCGATATACAACTAATTGTAAGGACTCTATAATTATTGACATTGAGTTTAGCCGAACAAGTTTATCGTTCTCTCCGATCGAAGAAGAATTTACTCACTTTCGAGCGGGCTGATTACACTGGCATATAACATCGTTCGTGGATGAGTTTCCCCAATCGTTATTAGAAGTGCCAACGCGAGACAAGTTGCCAGCACCGTCGTTGTTTCTGTTCAGATTAGATACCCAACTTGAATGGTCGTTCGCTGCGTTATCTTCAGGTTCGGCGTTGTCGGATGCCCACAAGAAAAAATTGCAACCGCTACCTTGCGGTTTGGCGCATTTGTAAAATAAACGTCCTGGAATTACAAATGTTATCCAAAGATACAGCGACTTATGCGACAAATCGCAAAGATTTATATTTTTCAACTTACCTTTATTTGGCCCCTCTTTTCTAACTGTCAACTGGATCGCAAGCTCGTGACAATTACACATAATCTCAGTATTATTGTCAATGTTACCCCACGTATTGGTTATAAGATTCGTGTTGCGAGAATGTCTGGCCGCATATAGACTTGATCTGTTCCACGAACTATTGAAATCACCCGAATTAATCCAGGAATTATGGCTTTCTCTGTTGTTCGACGTTGTACTTGCATCGGTATTCGGCCTATTTGATCTATTCAGCTGAGAAACGTTAGAACTTTGGTTTTGCGCACGGCTTTCAGATGTGCCAGAAATTCCGATCGAGCCAACATTGTTGTTACTTCGAACAGTACTTCCCGTACTACTAGAAACGGGCTGTTGTGGAATATTTCGCGATTGGGATGTACTTGAGGTAGAAGCGGAGCTAATCCCTGTAACCCTCGTATTATTGTGACCAGAACAATTCGCTCTTCTCTCTCCAATTTGTTTAATGCAATCTTCCTTGATGTTCGACATTTCTCTGAATTCGGTATCGCAGCCTATACAAGTTGTGTAAGAGGTGCCGTACAAGGATACCATAGTCCTGACTAATTTGAATTTTAATTTGCGTATATTTTCTGTACACTGAAAATATGATTTGCGCGTAAACTTGTAATAACCTACAGATAACATATCTATGTAGAACACTGCGAAGATGTTATATTTACCTGATTGCACGTTTCGTTCAAAACTTGCACATCTTCTACAGTTTCTGGGAACCAGATCACGTTGGTGCACGTTCCCATGCAACCGATATATTTTCCTCTGCCTTGTCGTCTCTCTCTTAGAACCATGTTAGAGCCGCATTTTGGACACTTGAATACAGCGACGTCACTCTCTTGCGTAAACAGTGCTTGCTCAGCTTGGATAGGTCTCTCGTCGAGATAGTGCGCTAAAGAGTCGTCTATCAGATTAGCGCGTTCTATCGCCACTTTGAATACTTGGCGATATTTATTAACTTGATTTTGTAACACTTCATTCGGGTCTTTTTGACGCTGGCATATCCTATGATATAACAAAACGATATGATAAAATAAAGCAGATTTATAAATATCAGCTTTGCAGCTTTGTATAGAACGCAAGGGATTGCTCAATGATACGGATTGAGTTGCTTACAGCTGTAAATCTTTTTCCAACTCGGCGCGCAAATGCGGCTTGGACATTTGAAAACCCATATTGTCGTAACCCATGACCAGACCAATCCCCAATTTGCCTGGCATGAAACGTTGAGTGTCGGTTAAACCGACATATTGCCTGGATTTGATGGTGTCGATATGTTCGGCGTGAGTAGCGTCCGTCCCGATACCGTGCTTGTCCATCAGTGCGATCAACTCGGCCTCGGTTAACAAATCCGGTGCCGAAGTCTTCTCTTCCACCATATCGATGCCGGTCGGTCGGAAAACTTGTCTCTGCTCGTAAGAGTGAATTTGCTTGCTGTTCCATTTTTCGTACACGTACACGTCAAGATAATTCTTCGCTATGATTTCGAGACCGTTAGCCGTGAATCTTTCTCCCGCTATATTGATTTCCACCGTAGTTTCCCGGCCCTCCGCGTTCTTCGACAGACAAGCCAGAAAATGTCGGACCACAAATTCGTAGACCTTCGCTTCGTTTCCTATTGACATGCGCAAGTCGCGCGCGACTGATTAACGCGGTCAATTTAACGATGAATAAGAACACAGAGAGACAACAGACTCTAGGAACGGACCTTGCAAATTGTCGGCATATTTTGTAGGATGAATAGGAGGATGCGCTTCGTCGCTTTTCTTTCCTTGCCTCGGAGTTATTCCAGAGTCGAGTAAATTTCGCGCAAAGTCACCCCATTCCCGATGGTTTACCTGTTGCTCTACCAAAGGTGCCAGATTCAATTCCTTCGGGAATATATTTGTTTCCGTCCGTGGATAACTGATGAGACCTTGGGTGTACAATCTCTCCGCGATTCTCATCGTCTCCTTCGCGTTTATGCGCAACTTGCGAGAGCCTTGTTTCTCCAATTCCTAAATCGATGATTCTCGATGAAATAGAATGCCAAACATCTCGTAACAATAACTCACAATCACAGTTACTTACAACAGTATCCAGGGGTAGCGGTCTCCATTTGCTCTTCGGTTTGCACGTCACCTTCTCAACCGTAGCTTCCGGCTGTTCCAAGCACATGTCCAGAAAGATCTGGCAAGGCATTTTCTCGAACAATCTTACCCTCGCCCATCTGAATTCTACAGCTATCCCTTCGCGTTCGTCGAGCACTCTTAGCTTCCAGTATGGCTCGGATTTGAACCGATTGATGGCTAGAAACCTCTCGACTACAAACCCAAGCGTTGGAAACTGGCAGCTTCCGTAGCTGATGAGCATATCTCCAAGAGTATTGGGGAATACTTTTTGCAACCTCAAGGTCTGAAATCTCGTGAACGCAGCACCTGGTCGATTGGATGTTGGTTAATTAAAGATACGTTTACGTGGAAATTATTTCACGACTCATGTCGATTGTATACGACGATTCATAATAAAAGCTTCAATAGGGAATCCGTACCAATTCGTAAATCTAATTCGCTTCTTACATCTACGGCATCGCTCATCGCCTTATCTGGTTCTCCCAAAGTTTGCAGGGCTCTTTCGACCGACTGTTTCGTAATTTCCGAGAATTTTGCTCTGAAACATTAGGAAAAAATATTTAAAAACTTGTCTCAAGTGTCAAATGAAAAGAAAAGATAGAAACACAGGCCTTTTCAAATTACCTATATACACGGATATTACGCTTGACCGCTTGGCAGACCTGAATAATCTCAAAGCCTATGTTCTCCCCCTCTCTGTCGCAATCTGTCCAAATGATCAACGTGTCACAGGATCGTATTTCTCGCTCCAAGGTCCTCTTGATCTTTACGTAATTGTCATCCAAGCACCGCTTGGATACCGGAGCATCGAATAAGCTTAACGGATGGCAGCTCTGCCACTTGCTATAGGCTCCAGTGAAATCGTAGCCTAATAAGTGGCCGGTCACGGATGTCATCGTCATTTGGCAGTTTTGACCCCATAGTTGTACATTAAATTCGAAGATCTTGTTATACACGGAAAAACCTTCCCTCTGCAAGAAACAGAAGAAACAGAAGCGTTGAGAAGCGCACATTTTTCTATAGGTTCCTTCTCGCTCTCTGTGCTCTGTGCTCTGTGTAATTGGTTTACCTTTCTGCTGGTACCGTGCGACAAATAACCAGCGATAGTTTTAGCCGCGTTCGGCTTCTCGGCAACATTGAGGACCTTCATAATGCGCTGTGAACAATATCGCCTTAACGAACGGGAGAAAGAACGGGTCGCAGACTTGTTGCTGGACAAATTGTTGGCCCTCAGACCGTAATATATCGTACAATCCAATGGGATTGTATAATTGTATAATTTAGAGAGGGCCATAACATGACGCTTGGTATTGTTGACAATTTTCTGTCCACGAAGGTTAGGTTCCTCACTCACGAAGCATGTCTTTTCTGAATATACGCAACAGCAACATTGAACGACGTATCAACATGCAATTTATCTATCCGAGTCACGTTATCGGAATGAGCACGTCAGGGAACAAGTGTCTACTTCTTGTGTTCTTATCGCGATATCCCAACTATCAACGGCGAGACCGACTCGCTTCAAAATTTTGTTTATCGAACCTCGCACATGCTCGCACATGTGCGCGAGCGCGACTGCGCGCACGGCGCAGCGCGGTCGACGTCTTGCGCCTTGCGCCTCGCAGTGGACAACAATTGCGCAGTGACATGCTGCGCGCGATAACTTGTTATAAGAGAGCAGTGATTTTGCGTTTCGTAGGTTCCTAGAGTGTGAAATTTCACCAAACTGGTGTCACCACTGTCACCACTGTCACCACTGTCACCAGGGACCGAGGGCCGAGGGCGCAGAACGCGCAGAACCAGAACGCAGAAGGAGGCTGGAAGGAGCTTCGGAGCCCCGCGGCGGATCTCGTCCCTCGAATATTTTGCACAACAATTTTCAATATATCCGATGTGGATTTTCCTCAGGGCACACACACGTGGGTATCGAGCGTGCCGGGTGTCCGCGTTAACGTTACGCCACGTTACGTCACCGCCGACGGGAGATCGGAGATCGGAGATCGGAGGACGGAGTCGACGGAGATTACGCGAGGGATCGTAACGCGCGCACGTACCGCGCGTGCATACACGCGTCGGCTCGCTGTTTTAATCACGACGGACTTGGTGCGCGTCTCGCGCCTTCGCCGTCGACGATCCGCTCCGCGTGTCGCGACCCACGACCGAGGAGGAGGAGGAGGAGGCGCGAAAACCTGACGACGACGACGACGACGACGTGTGTCGCGTCACGTCGAGCGATGTGTCGCGTCACGTCGTGTCATTGAACGATTGTTCCCTGCCTCGCGTTAAATTTGCATAATTAATAACGCAATTACTCGATCCTCGGGGGATAGAGATCGCGGCTCGAAATCGGCGAAATACGCAGATTTATTTCTGTTTCCTCGGCCACGTCGCGGTTTTTTTCCCCTCCTTTTTCACGAACTTGGTTGTCCGCTCGTTGAGTCCTGCAGTCAGTCGAAAATTATTTCTGGATGCCGCGTGCCTTTGGGTTTCATGTAACTACCGGGTTCTGATTGTGAGACGTGAATCCAGGATTTTTTATCACTCGAACGGATTTATGGAGATGTCACAAAAATATAGTTTTGCTGTTACAAGTTCACGATTTGTTTGACCAAAAACTGTGATAAACTGTTGCGAGGCGTCATGTCGAATGTCCAGCAGTTAGGATTGCAAAACGTTAAACAAGATCCCTTCAAAGTTTTTAAATTTTTTTATTGAGATAAATACGTTGAGATAGGAAAATGCCTCTTTTCTTTTTTCAAGAAAAGGCTCACAAAAACGAGCGATCTAACTGTGTCTCGATAACGTACACAAGCTTCGTACAAAATATATTGCGAGAGATAAAATGTTACATTGATCTATAAAAACATGTTGCGTTTGCTGATGATCGCGCGATGCGAAACTCATGGATATTTCATCTGGTTTCAGCGATAGAAGATCACCTCTGACTTCCCTCTGATTTGTGACATGTGGCTTTCTTTAAAATACCAAACATGACGGAGGACATGTTGGGCGCGGACATCTGCAGGGTCTGTCGATCCGAGGGCCTCGCCGACAGACCCCTGTTTCATCCGTGCATATGTACAGGCAGCATTAAATGGATACACCAGGAGTGCCTGGTCCAGTGGATGCGCTACTCGCGCAAGGAGTATTGCGAGCTCTGTGGCTACCGCTTTTCATTCACACCTATATACAGCCCGGACATGCCGCGACGTTTACCACTGAGAGACGTCGTAGGCGGCTTATTCTCGAGCATCGTCACCGCCGTCAAGTACTGGTTACATTACACCCTGGTGGCAATCGCCTGGCTAGGAATAGTCCCTTTAACCGCCTGTCGCACATACAGAACTCTCTTCAGCGGACCGCTCGATTTAGTTCGGGTAAGTGAGAGAGAAGAGAAATACCTGATAAATGGCTTGGCTTCGGCACAGGAATTTGCGACTTGAAACATTTCCGACATCACTGACTTTGTGTATTTGCAGATAATGTCGCTACCGACGGATATGCTCTCCACCGAAAATATATCGTCGGACGTGTTCCACGGCTGTTTCGTAGTCACTTGCACCTTATTCGCGTTCATCGGTCTAGTATGGCTACGCGAGCAGATTTTACACGCGGGCGGTCCCGACTGGCTCGAGAGAGATATACAGTTGCCCCCGGTCGACAATCCGCCACAAGCAAACGCACAACGACCGCAACAACCTCAGGAACAGCGTGCTATGCCACAACAAGTCCAGGACAACAATAATGTCCCTCCCTTCATCGATCCACCTATTCCGCAGGAAGGAGAGTTACATAATGAAGGTAATCTGACAAAATAAGCTAGTTTTTTTTTTTTCCAAGACCTTGCGAAAAGCGATCAAGTTACAGTAACGCGCGATAGGCTTAATTGTATCTGTAGTATAAATTAATGGTTCCTCTTATTTAAACCAAATCGTAGAACAACGTCCCATATATGTGGCGGAAAACTTGGCCGATAATCGACAAATTGGCGAACCTGAGGATCTAGTGAGAGATATACAGGCACCTGCTCCTCCCGCCCCGCCCCTTCCAATCAGAGATGAACTCGGCGTGGACGGTGGACAGGCGAATGCCGTGGGTGGCGAGCGTTGGGCGAGAGGACACGCGGTAGGCGTGCAGGCACACGTGGTAGGACAGGCGCAGGGTGAAGCTGAGGAGGCTAATTGGAATCCTATGGAGTGGGACAGGCCAGCTGAGGAATTAACCTGGGAACGTCTCTTAGGATTGGACGGATCTCTTGTCTTTCTTGAACATGTCTTCTGGGTTGTGTCCCTAAATACTTTATTTATCATGGTGAGATTACACGTGATTAAATATATATTTGTTTAATACTTACTTGCCTTGCGGTATATTACGCGTGATTAAATATATTAAATAAACGTGTGGTCTTTTTAAATAATGATGATATTTTGCAAAGCTAGGTTCTCTTTCTTTTTTTTTTTTTTAATCTTTTGTCGTTTTTTGTTTTAAATCTTTTTCAGGTATTTGCTTTCTGTCCGTATCACATCGGTCATTTTACGATAGCGGGATTGGGCCTGCAGGAACACGCGGCCGCGTCGCACTTCGAAGGCCTGGTGACCACGCTGTGCGGTTACTGCGTGATCGGAGTTTGTCTGGTGGTCCTCCACACTCTCGCCGCACTGTTAGGCTTTCAGCGCTCCCAGCGAATCTTAGGACTATGCTACGTTATTGTCAAGGTCTCCTTGCTCTCTGTCGTGGAGATCGGCGTACTTCCATTAGTCTGCGGCTGGTGGTTGGACATTTGCTCGTTGGCGATGTTCGACGCTACGCTCAGAGATAGAGAATCTTCGTTCAGACTCGCTCCCGGCACATCCATGTTCATCCACTGGCTGGTGGGGATGATTTACATATATTATTTCGCGTCGTTTATTCTTCTCTTACGTGAGGTTCTGCGGCCCGGAGTTCTCTGGTTTCTACGAA
>JASTWP010002593.1:0-39948 GCA_030770255.1 Temnothorax ravouxi | reverse complement strand
GAAAATACATCTAATGAATGTTCGACAGATAATCAAACTAGATTTTCAAAACAAAACAAAAGTCCTACAAACTTTATTTTTTCAGATAAATCTTATACCAAAATATCAGTCTCAACCGTACCAACAAATATTAATATAACAGTCTCAAAATCGGCGGTTTCCTTAATAAATACAATTTCTTCAAACTCAACTTCCAGTTCAGTTTCTATTAGTTCCAGTTCTCAATTGAATCAAGTCTCAATTCAACCAATTGTGACAGAAGCTAAAATAACAGATCAGTTTGACTTGAAGGAAGTTTCCTCGAGCTCTTTTAGCAATCAAAGAGGTGTCACATTGTCAGCGATGGCAAGTATTGTGGCGGATGCAAAGATTGCCGCGAAGCTTAGTCAAACCGCTTTGGAAAATATCTCCAATTCTCAGCAAGAAAAATTGAACCCGAAAATCATCTCTGCTAATGAAATGCCGAAAATATTATTCTCAGATAAGCCTTTGACAACCTTTTCGAGTACGCTAAATACAACGGAATCTTTGAATAATTCTACGAAGTTAATATTAAGTGTACAACCAACTTCTGTGACGCTTTCGACTCCGAAAATGTCAATTCCGGATCTATCAAAAAAGGATATTACTTCAAAGAGTAAGGAGAAATCAACAGAAAATCTGGAAGGCGAAGTGAAGAAAAAGGAGGAGAAAAAGATCCTGGACAAAATCAAAGATGAAAGCGATTCTTCGGATACATCATCAAATACTTTTTCAGGGTCAATTGAAGAGAAGAAAACTGATCCGTTAAATACTACAGACGAACTGGAGAGCATGTTAGAAGCCATTCACAATCCTGCAGAAAATGTTGGAAATAAGAATGATACTCCAACGACGATTCTGAAAAGGATGTCACCCGTTACCGATGATCTATCGCTTGTCAACATCTTGGAAAACGACACTGAACCGGTGGAGAATGATAAAGAACAGACGTCTTTAGATTCTGATACGCAAAAAGCAACGAACAAATCAGGAGAAATTCAGAAGAACATTGAAGAGACTAATAATGACAAAAATACACTTTCAAATGAAAAGAATCGTCAGGAAGAACTTTGTACTGAAATGGAGAATTCTAAACCATTTCTTCAGCATTGTTTGAATGAAGAAAAGACTTTAATGGAGGAATCTTCTGATGATATTTTAGATATGTTGCATAATATTATTTCGTCAAAACCAGAAATGGCAAACAGTAGCGAGCTAAAATCAAGTCTGATTTATCAGATGCCAACTCCGTTGGATACATTGCCTTTAAATATCCTTCAAGATTCGTTGATGGATTTAGAGCAAGATAATCTCGAAAATGATCAAGTTTCTTCAACTGAAGTTAAAAATGAAATAAAAAGTCAAAATTCTGAAGTGAAAAAGGGTTCTTCACCGACGAGCCAAGCTTCCACTTTGGTAGCTAGTACCGTAGCGCAATTGCAAAACACGACAACAGTTCCTCATTTATCGCCACTCTCGAAACCAACAGAATTGACTTCCAATGTGGTCAACGTATCTCATCAATTGAGGACACTGTTATCATCTATCGGGCAAAGCAATCAGACAACAGTGAATCAAACTGGAGTGGTTACCATGGTTTCTTCAGTGAAATCTGGAAGCGTTTTGTCTACTTCTAACCCTTTGTCGACATTGAATTTATTTAATAATAATAATAATAACAACAACAACAACAATAATAATAATAATGTTCAGAGTGGTGTTTCGACTTTGACAAGAATAGATCAAGGTCGCCCTCAATCTTCAAAAGATTCAGAATTGACCACGAAAGAGAAAAAAGAATTAAAAGAATGTAGCGGAGTTATTACTACAGTTTCGAAGATTGGTAATAGTGAGCAGATCTTCAGAGTGACTTCTTCAGCAACACCTTGTCAGACTACTACAATTTCTAATCTTTCAAGTACTTCTTCTATAGTTACTTCTAGAGCCATTACAGCCTCCATTCCTGTTACTTCAAACGTCATGTTGAATGCTATGCTGGCTGGAACTACTTCCTTGAAACCTTCAGTTGCTGGTCATGGTCGAAGCAACACAGTATTAACCCAGTCTGCTAATCATTTAAGTTCTGTTTTGCCATCTACTTCAATACAACGCTCGCAGAATCTTCAGGCGATCCTCCAAGTCAGTTCAGGATGTTCCACACCTCGAGTACTGGTAAATACTAGCTCAGCCGTAACCAGCTCAATGCAATGTGTTAGGACTATTGTGCCACCTTTGGCAACTTCTAGTGGAGTTTCAAGTACTAGTATTCTTCAATCAACTTTATCGCAAGCTCCAAGTCCCCTTTTGACCTCAAATCAGAACCAGTATAAATCTGGCCTTCTACCAATGGACAATAATAATCTTGAAAATCAATCTTTGGTGAAAGTGAAAAAGGATACTGAAGAGTCCAAAATCCAAGAAAAGAAAGAGATAGATTCCAGCAAAAATTCCTCTAATTCTTTAAGATCAGAGGAATCCCAAAATGTGTTGCTAAAACAATTATTGCAAAATACAGCATGTGCCACAACTTCAGGATCGTCGCAAGGGCCCAGTCTGCCGATAGTCCCTTCGCTGGAAGCACAACTGGCTCGGCCAGTCGTACTTCCTACGTCACCTTCTTTGCTTCCTCAGTTACTGAATGACACTCCAACACCGAAGCCAGTAATAAATAAACAAGTTCTTGCAAGGGAAACTTCCTTTTTGTCGCATTCAGTGACACCCTTAAAGGTTCAAAGTTCACCAACTAAAGAAGAATCTGCTAAACCTCCTCTTTCATCGTCTAGTGCGATTACGACACCAAGAGCACAAACTGAAAGCTTAAAGCAACAAACAACAAAGTCAATTCCTACTTCTTCAGCAAGTTCTTCAGGAAATTCTATATCAAGTCAACAGCCAGTTTCTTCAACAATAACAACGACAAAAACGCCTCCGAATATTTCTGTGAATCAACAAGAGACTTCTGGAAGTCAAAACAAACTAGGAACTGGCATTAGCGAAGGGCCTCAGACTCAACAACGTGTTGCTGTTTCTATTTCGAAGGTTGGTTTACAAAATAAGCCATTGGTAACCTCGGGAATAGCCTCGAAGAGTGTCCAACTATCGACCAGTAACTCTAGTAACGTATCTGGGCCACAAACTCAAATCCAACAATCCCAAAATCAAACCGCAGTTGCGCACAAGCCAACTGGTGTTGTTGTACCAGTCGTACAACCTCAAGTTCCTCCTTCGGCTGCTTCCGTTCAGCAACAATCTGTTCAACAACAAGTGCCTCATAATCACGGGGCCGTCGCGGTTCCACCACAGACCGTTATCGGGTCTGCTGCCCCATCGGGTTCCAACACAGTGCCTTTAGTCGAGGTGAAAAAGGAAATTGGTCTTGAGGATGTTTTGTCCACTGCTGGCACGTCAGCCAGTCAGTTGCAGACGGATACCAAAGACTTTCTTACTACCAAAGAGGAACTTATGGACGGCGCAATGGATGATAAAACTGGTAAGTAACATATATATGTACATTTTAAATATATTAACTTTTTGTTATGTCTTATATAAAATTAAATTGTAACAATTGCATCTGGAATACTTTAGATCTTAAGAAGTTGAAGAGGAGACAGTATCAACAGAAGAGAAAGCAGAGTCAGGGAAAAGATGCAGTAACAGCACCTCAAAAAAAACGGTCCCGTAAAGTTTCGCGCCTTGATGAGGATTATGACACATTTGTGGATAATTTGATGACTCAGTTACGGCAACTTCAGCCGATGGCGGTTTTAGAACCTCATTTGAGTCGTAATTACGGAGTGTGTCCGATTTTTGGTTGCGGGGATCTTGTTAAAATTGGAAGTCAAAAAGATTATAACGCTAGAATTGGTGATTTGATTGGAAATTATGGATCAGCCAGTTTACCTGGAATTTCTGATCACTATAATACACAGCCATTTGGAGAACTAGACCCTTTGCCACCCCAACAACCCCCGACTACGCAGAGAGGATTTTATGATCAGGAATTTCCGCCTTTGAAATTGGATGATAGTGAGCAATTATTTATTATGTTACATATTTATATCTTTTAATAATATTAATTTAATGTAATTATAAAATTCTCTAAGCAAATTTAATATTAATTTTAAGAAGTTTATAAGTCGAAAAAAGAGAAATAATAAAAATAAGAATAAGAATAAAGGAATAGAAGGGAAAGAAGAATAGAAGAAAAATAATATTAGTAAAATAAAAAAATATATAAAACAAATAGAATAATATAAATATATTGCTCTATATACATTTATAAGAGAAATAATATAGTACTCAAAATCTCTCATTGTATAGAAATATCAAACAAAAATGTTCTTTTGTAGCTGATGATAAGAAAGAGAATATGACGACAAATCGCGATATGGACTCTCCTGATACCATAGTAAGTTCGTCCTCGCCTGAATGCATTATACCAGAATTTATGCACCGTTTCCCCGGACTGCGATTGATCGAGGAAGAATCCGATGAGGAGGCGGAATGGTTGAAACGTGTATCACCCGTTATACCTCTGATTTCGCCGATTCCAATTAAACTGAAGCCTACTTACTTAAAAGATGCAGCTAAACAAGACAAGGAGAATTTTGGAGTGTCCAAGTACATATATTTATTTTTATTTGTTATTATTTAGCACATCATGTATATTTTTTTATTTATTATTATATGAGATATCGTTTCTTTATGATACTATATAATTCTTCAGGCTTGGCAAGTCTCCTCCGATTCCTTTACGAGAAAGCGGAAATGTCACCGTGACTTTAACTTTAAATAGTCAGGCTGCTGATGATATAATGGGTGTACTTAAAGATCTTGCTAATATTCTGAACATAACACCACCTGCTGGTTATCAAATAATCGAACGCACTACTACTCCTCCCAGTCAGAAACTAGGGCTGTACAGGACGAAAGGAAAGGACGGCAAAGAGGGTAGTACGTAATTAATAGAATGCTTATCTCTCAATAAAAGATGTTTATAATGACATTTATATAATGTTGATACAAATTTGTTGTACAAGAAAAAAGAAAAAATTATAAATTATGTGAAGAAAAGTTATAGGAAATATATATATAAATTAGGATATCTGAAATAAAATAAACAGATAAAAATTAGAAACTTTTTAATTAAATATGTAAAATCAAAACATAATTTTTTAACATATTGATTTATTTCCAGCTCCAATCGATATACAAAGCATTCTGAACGGTGCAGCGAAGTTCTGTCGTCATTGTGATGTTGTGATTCTTAATAGTTTGATTCGAAAGAAAGCATCAGATCTGCCATTCTTAAGCAAAGAAGAAGCTGAACCAGGCGATGAACTTTGCTTTTGCTCAGCGGCTTGTTATATGCAATTTGCCCTCATTCATCGAACGCCGTCCAATACTCAGGATAAGGTAAACCAAAAGAAATATGTTTTTATATTATATAATATTCTATAAGTTATAGGAAAAATGAAAAAGTATTTTAAAATGTAAAAAGTTTTATTTTACAATAAATCATTTTAAATAAATTATAAATAAAAAAGTTAATAAAAATTTTAAGTTATTTTACAATTTAATTTATAGCGCATATAAATTTTAAATATATAATTAATATGTTAATAATATTATTAATGGCGCATTATATATTATGATATTTATCAATGATATTGATATTTAGAGAAAATATTTCATATGAAAAAGAATTATATATTAAATTCTTTTATTATTTTGCAGGCTGCGACGATAGTAGACCATCTATGTCATAAAACAGAAGCAAAAATGTTAGAAGATGACCTGAAGAGTCTGAAGAAATTCCCCATAAAACAGCAACAGCAGCAGATGGAGAGGCTTGAGAATATAGAGATCGGTAATGAATCAACGACAGAAATCAAAGTGAAAACTGAAATGTTGGAGAATGTCGAAAATGCAGAAAATGAAGAAAAACGGTCAAAAAAACATTCGATTAATGAAGAAATTGGTGATTCTATCGAGTCTCAACCACCTGCGAAGATTTGGAAAGGTGTGAGATATAAAACGTGGTCGATGGGAATAATGCAACCTGCAACTAAATTTAAGAAACCCACTGATAGAGAAATTACCGAGGTAAATGATTTTTTCATGTTTAATATTGCTTAATAATTATTTAGAAAGTTTATGTGAATAATTCAATTATTTATAAAAACTTATTGCTTGGATCAAAGATACGGTTTTGTATTAGGTCATGCATGAATTTATGTGAATATTGATTTCTCTAATATTTAATAAACATCAAAATTTTAATGTAAAATTGTGAATGAAAAATTTAAATTTAATTTTCTTCTAGACACTGTTTCGTATGGGAATCGCAGTAGCTCCCGCAAAAGCTGAAGACACTCGTCGTTGCGTATTTTGCAAAAGTCAGGGCGATGCAACAGCTGATGGGCCAGCCCGACTACTCAACTTCGATGTGGATAAATGGGTACATCTCAATTGTGCATTATGGTCTAACGTTGTATATGAGGCACAGAGTGGCGCACTTATGAGACTAGATGAAGTCCTGCAGAACAATCTCATTCAAATTTGCATCATTTGCGAAAAATCCGCTGCCACGGTCAAGTGTTACAAACCAAGGTGCACTAACTGGTACCACCTGATATGTGCTATCAAAGACGGCTGCGGTTTTTATAAAGATAAGGTAATTGGATAGTTCATACATTAGTATTATATTATCTAATATTATATTTTTAATACAATGTGATATATGTATATTAAACGTATGAGTTTAAAAGAGTTAAAAGTATTTTCAATACAATCAAGTTCTGTTAGATTTTTAATTTTCCATAAGAATTTTTCTAAATTTTAAATTCTTTCTATTTCTTTTATTTTATTTTTCCTTCCTTATGCAATTTAATATAATCAAATTCTTATTCCAGACCATGGCTTGTCCTCAACATCTTATAAAAGATAAAGATAAGGAACTCACTACGCTTTCCGTCTACCGTCGCGTCTACGTCCAACGCGATGAAAATCGTCAGGTTGCTGCGGTGATGCACCATTCCGACAATAAACATCTGCTTCGTGTAGGTTCCCTCATCTTTCTCAGCGTCGGCCAGCTGCTTCCTCATCAGTTGCAAAATTTCCACACGCCTAACTATATTTATCCGGTGGGCTACAAAATCGTGCGTTTTTATTGGAGTATGCGCAGACCGAACAAACGTTGCCGTTATGTCTGTTCGATTCACGATGTTTCCGGTCGTCCGGAATTTCGTGTCCTAGTTCAAGAACCTCTTCAAGAGGATGTCGAACTGAGAGACGCTACTCCACGAGCAGTTTGGAGTCGAATCTTGGAGCCACTAGCAGAATTGAGGAGAAGTACGAATTCTGTTCAATTATTCCCGAGATACGTTTCAGGAGAAGATCTGTTTGGTTTGACAGAGCCAGCAGTAGTGCGGGTACTGGAAAGCTTACCTGGAATTGAGACTCTAACCGATTACAGGTAAGAATCTGATTTTGGAAGTAATTTATATGAATGATATCGATAACTATTTTCTTGTAATAACTTTTCCCAACTTTTGCTTTTACTACTAGCTTTTAAGGGTCGACAGGAGACACGGTGGACGGTGGAGAGCCGTGAACGTTTACGAATCGTAAAATCGTAAAATTTGTATTACGGCCAAAATAATGAGAAAATCGCACTTTAACTGCGATATTCGTAATCAGCAGCATCGCCTTCTAACCGCTCCAGAGCAATTTTTTGGAAAAATGGTCAAAATAAATTTTCGGAAAATCCAAAAAATCGCTCTGTGGCAGTTGGAAGGCGATGCTGCTGATTACGAATACTTATCGCAGTTAAAATGCGATTTTCTCATTATTTTGGCCGTAATACGAATTTTACGATTCGTAGTTCACGGCTCTCTACCGTGTCTTCTGTCGACCTTTAAGAAACATTAAATTTTTTAGAAAATGATAGCGAAACATTTCTCGGCTTTCAGATTTAAATATGGTCGTAACCCGTTGTTGGAGTTGCCTCTGGCCATCAATCCAACCGGGAGTGCACGGACGGAGGCACGTTTACGCAACCAGCTACCATGGAAACGACCGCACACGCAACGCACAGGAGGCTTTGCTTCACGTGGAGTGCCATTTGGTTTGCCAACCTGTGGTGCTGCCGCAACGCTGGGCGGCGGAGTCTCCTCAACATTAGTCGCAGCAGCTGCCGCTGGCGAGGCTGCCTCCTGTCCATACTCGAAACAATTTGTACACTCAAAAAGCTCGCAATACAAGAAGATGAAGCAGGAATGGCGTAATAATGTTTATTTGGCGAGATCGAAAATTCAGGGTCTAGGATTATACGCGGCGAGAGATCTGGAGAAGCATACGATGGTGATCGAGTACATTGGAGAGATAATTAGATCAGAGTTGGCGGAAACAAGGGAGAAACAATATGAGGCTAGAGTGAGTATAGAAGCTCTTTCAATATTCTTATATTCTATTAATTAATATTAAAATATATTATTTATTTATTGCAGAATCGCGGTATATACATGTTCCGATTGGATGAGGAGCGAGTGGTGGATGCGACTTTGTGTGGCGGACTCGCTCGCTACATCAATCATTCCTGCAATCCCAATTGTGTCGCCGAGATCGTTGAAGTTGAGCGCGATCTTAGGATTATCATTTTTGCCAAGCGTCGAATCTCGCGTGGTGAAGAGGTGATTATACATTCGTTTGAAAAAAAAAATGAGAACTGAATATCTTTTTTATTTCAATATTATTTATACTGTTAGAAAATTATGTATCTTCATAAATCCTTCCTGTATTCATCACATCTCAAATATTGTTATATTTACTGTTTTCTATTGTTACACTGTATTTATTCATCTTCTCTTGCAGCTGGCATATGACTATAAATTTGACATCGAGGATGATCAGCACAAGATCGCATGCGCTTGCGGCGCACCCAATTGTCGTAAGTGGATGAACTAAACAAACTAGGTTGACGACAACAGAAAGAAGAAACAGGAAAGAAGAAAGAATAAAACTCAGTCTCTAAAACTCAGTCTCTCCACCCTGGCCATTGTTATCATTGTTGCTATGTTATATAAGGTAGGAAGTTGTATATAGAAATAATTTCCTATGAAAACGAAGAAGATATATAGTGAAACAAATTCTACATATAAATATATAAATACAGAATAAAGTTTATATTATATGTCCATATGTATTACAGATATACATATATATATATATATATATATATATATATATATGTTTATATAAGTTTAATTATATATTTATGTGTATCTATATAAATATGATTCGCATATAGAACATTCACATATAGAATAAGAACTGTAATTTAATTTGTAAAGTGCCATTGCGCAATAGTAATTACACAATTAACCCCGGATTTACTTCTTCGTTATTTAATATTCCGCTAAAATATGGTTTGATAGATTAAGCAATATAATGAAATTATATAATATTTTCTTCTCCGATTTTCTAAGAAAAAATTGTACATCCTCTTTTATAATTGTATTATAAAAATTATAATTCTTAGATTTAAGTTCAAACAAAGAAGAAACTGATAAAGAATGAATATATATATATAATTACATTATATAATTTTAGAAAAAAGTTTAAAAATTAATTGATAAAAAGAAAAATATATATTATATTATTTAAAAATATGCATTTTTTGTTTTTATAAATTCAACAATATTGCAATATTTTTATTATTATTTTTTGGCTTTTTGTACTTGGTAATTCAAGGAAAGAATTAATTTATTTTGTTTTTCCATGAGAGAGAGAGAGAGAGAGGGAGAGAGAAAGCGAAAGCGAGAGTTAAGATGAACTTTTTTTAGTTTGTAGGAGTGATCCAGGGTTAAAACTAAGGGATAAATAAATCGAAGAAGTTGTGGTGCTAATCAGAGACGCCATCACATTCCTCCAAAGTGTTGTACAATATATATTATAATTGTCGTTGTATTCAGAAAAAATATCAATTGCTTGTATATTATTGTATACGAGAAAAGAAAAAATGTTGAAAGATCGAGAAAAAGGGGAAATGGGTTGTGTACGCGAACAAAAGAAGAAAAGAGAAAGTTCACTCTTTGTGCTTTTGGTCCAATGATGATTTGTTGTAATATAGAACATTTATCTTATATAATTATTATTATTATCATGTATAATTATAATGATATAGATACACACGCATACCGTGTGCACCGCACTGTTCTATGTATGTATGTATATATATATATATATATATATATTATATACACATATACATACACACACATTTTATATATACACATATAATACGAAGTAGTTTTATTTTCGAATCACCCGATATATGTATGTAAAGCGCAATTGAAAAAATATGAAACGATTTGGAAGAATTATATACAATTATTATACCGATTTCATTATGCGACTGATTTTTAATAAAAAAATATTCCCTTTTCCATCTCTTTTTAATACCTAACTTTTTGTTATATTGTGGTTATTTTTTATTATCATTTAATGTTTAAAAAATTGTGAAATATATATATATATATATATATATATATATATATATATAAAGTAATTATTTATACGATTTTTTATTTTAATATCTACATAATTATATTTACAAAGGTACATATCTAATAATATAGTAATGCATAAATATAAAACGCAGTCATTTTTTTCGGAAGTTCATTATATCGATCAATGAACATCCTCAAATTATAATAATAATAGTAATGTAGTAATATTAATAATAATAATAATAAGAATATATATACAAATATATGTTTACAATGGCAGCAAATCAAGAAATACAAAGAAATCTTATTTTTTTAAATTAATTTCCTAATTATTCAATGAATAAAACTAAACATGCTATGGGCCGGTATCAGGGTATCACAGTCTCCGATTAACGTGATTCTCCGATTAAACTCACTCTTCGTCTCTTTCGAGGGGGATAGTTAGAAAGAGATGCAGAGTGAGTTTAATCGAAGGATCACGTTAATCGGAGACTGTGATATCGGCCCTATCTCAAGTTTTTTCATCAAATGAAATTAAAAATTGTGTAAATATATAGGTAAATGTAAAGTTCTGAAATTTGTATGTGTGTGTGTGTGTGTGTGTGTGTGTGTGTGTGTGCGCGTGTGTATACGTGTGTGTGTGTGTGTGTGTAGTGTATGTAAAATTATGGGAGAAACGAAATATTCAGTAGAATGTATATAAATGCAATTCTTTGGCCTCTTTGTCGCATCCTAATGATTTAAATTTATTATTCGTCCATGTAGATTTATCAAATATTTATAAGGAATAATTTTGTATACTTTTTGATGATACATTGTTACTATATTATAGGATTAGGAAAGAATTACTAATTTATGTTATCATCGCTATAACGTTGAAACAAATTTTGCATATTGGCAATTTCTTTTCAATTATTTAATTTTCGGTGCATAATATTTTGCTACACAGTCTTAAATAATATTTCGCGTAAGTACGGAGAGAAACTCTATCCTTATTTATTATTTATCAAATCAATTACCTTTGCTAGGAAACGAGAAGATTGCTTAATCTTGCGAGGCAAGGTTTCAGTTGTCTTTTCCTTATCTTGGAATCTATAACGTATCCTGATTATTTTTTCTTTGTCGCTTTGAAAAAATTTATATAATTAGAAAGAATAATAAGAAAGAATAAAGATAGCCTATTAGTAAATTAAAATTTGAATTTGTCATAAAAAGAATGTTATAGAAAAACTTTTACAATAATTTGATTTTACTATCTTTCAAAAGCATATGACTTCTTCACTTATTTAAATTTAAGTATAAAATTATTTTATAATTAAATATTATTTATAAAAAAAGATATACCTATAATAATTTAATAGAAAATTAATATAGAAGATGCTTAAATAAACATAATTGTTGAAATCTTAAAATCCTGCAATCTTGTATTATTTATATAACATATATTATTATGAGAGCTATAGGAATAGGCAATTATCTCATATAACTTATAAATTATATTTGTTATTGACTAATAAACTAATAAATTTGATTGACACAGCCAACGCAATCTTCATTCTTCCTTAAATATCATAATTTTTCAATGATTTTAATATTCGATTTAACAGCAAACTTTATTTCATATTTGCGCGAAAAGAAAGATGTCCTGAGTAACATCCTGAAAGCTGGATGTAACAAATCTTGCTGGATCCTGTTTACGTTGCTGCCAGGTCAACTCTGTTGCATGCAACAAATGAATATGAATTTATTATAAACAAAAAAATTGTCGAATTTTTACAGAAATTCGACCGAAATTGCGGATTAATTTTAAAAAATTAATTTCAATTTCGGCAAATAGTTTTGTCAATTAAAATTGTTAAAATTGTTGTTAAATTATTAATAATGCATAACTACTTCTATTCTACTTACGTATTAATTTTATTATTACATTTTAGACTTTATAATTTCATATATACATAAAAAATACAAGTGATTCATCAGAATTAATTATGAGTACTTGTAATTATGAATACTGTATATGTTTGTGTATGTACGTGCATGCATGCATGCAATCATGCCTTAAAATTGATTTAAAAAACCATACAATATAGCAGAATATAAAAGCAACAAATAAATAAAATGATAAAATACGTACAACCAGTCATATAATAAAGCTTTGATATAATCTTATATAATTAATAATATTGCTAAGACCAAGGCATGCAAAAGCTATAATATATACACAAATAATTATTTTTATATATTATATATAATATATAAAAATATTTATATATATGTAAACAATTATTATATAATCATAATTATCATATTTTAATTTATAATTGTTTAAATAAAAAGGATTATTTCGTGTTCTAAAGAAAATAATCGGGTCTTTTCATAGAAATGCAAAAGACTTGAAGATCTCGTTGATCTTTATTATTATATTACGTAGTTTATAAGTGTTTGTTATGATGTATCTATATATCCACATATATTACAGATTTATGTACAAGTTCACTATAAACTATAAAATGGCAATTTTCCCTAAAAGAACTTAGAATAAAAAAAACGAGACAGATAAAAAGAAAACTCTTGTAAATTAATAAATCGAAAAAAGAAAGAAGAAAGTAGAAAAAGAAAACAAAAGAGAAAAATTAAATGTAAAAAAAAATTTTATCTCAAAGGGTGCGTTCAGCCGATACTCCGCTAGCCTAGCAATCGTGAGCAGTCGCTCGTTTCCTCTCCTTTTAATCCATTGGATGAAAGGAGAGGAAACGAGCGACTGCTCACGATTGCTAGGTTAGCGGAGTATCGGCAGAACGCAGCCAAAGATTTAATTAGAGAACTTAAGAAAATTTTAACAAGTTTTAATAAAAAAATTAAAATAAAAATAATATTAAAAAATAAAACTGAATAAGATAATTTGTCCTCTTTTAATTTTCACTTAATTTTATAAGTAAAGTGTATACAGAGCATTGAGTTTTTACGTATACGATATATCATATATCGGCTAGAACATTTGTGTTTCTTTTTCTTAAACAATAATTTATTTGTATAGTAATTTTTATTATATTCGTATTTTTTCCATTCATAAATTTACATATACATAAAAATATATATACACACACAAAAAAAAAATATATATATATATATATATATATATATAGAATACACATGTATGCATATGTATATACGTATGTATATTATATATAAATCACTATATAATTTATATAGAAATTAAAAAAGCACTATAATTTCATTATATATATTTTTATCTATTTTCTTAATCGTTAACTTCTCGTTCATTAATAATTTAAAATCATTATGATAGAAACATCTTTATTATAATTGTCTAATTTTGACATATTAATATTGTATTTATATCCAACTTCTATTTAATTAAAATTGAACTTTATTGCCAAAATAAATATTTATTGCAAATATTTAAAATCGAATAACGCAACACAAATTGTTGTATAATTTAATCCTTCAAAATAATATTATTACATGTTATATAAAAAAACAAGAAAAAAAATTTAATTCCATTTAAATCAAATTTAATATTATATTTTTAATATATCGAAATATAAGAAAATTTGTTATATATAGATATAATGTTAAACAAACATTTAGTTAATTAAGACTAAACATATAACAATTTTAATATTATCTACATAAAGATTAGAGAAAAGAGAAAAAAGATAGAAAGAGAGAACAAGAGAAAAAGGAAGAAATAGAGGAGAAAAAAGGATGGATAGGAGAAAGGTAGGAGAGAAAATTTTAGTTATCTTTAAATATAAAATATACATTTCATATAATTAATATCAATATAAAATATATTTACACATAATATAATTTATTCAGTTTAAATAAAAAATATGGCATGCTTAATTTTACATCTATTTTTAATATAATATATATAAATTCTTAATAATATTTGAAAAAAAAGAAAAAAATTTGTTTATGTTGCATGTAAAAAAACTTAACAAGATATTATCAAAAGCAACAAATATATTATTGCATATAATACAAAAAGCACAAAAAATTGCCCGAGTACAAAGTTATATAAATAAAAAATATATCAATTTAATATATATGTCAAAACACATTAACAAAATAACTGTAAATATTTTTCTTTGCGTCATAAATTATGATTGACATATTTTCTTCAACATTCTATAACGGCAAATCGAAACGTGAAAATTTTCTTCTACCCAGTCTTAACAGCCTCTCAACTTTTATATATTTTTTAATTTGCATATTTAATATTTTTGTGCGCAAACTAACAATATGGTGTAACAGCATAATGTTATCTCCATAAGTATTCTTTTGCACGCTGTCTTCAATAATAAAATAGAATTCGTAGAAGATCAAAATGACATTTACTTTCTATTAAAAAAGAAGAAATAGAAGAAAGAAAATAAGCAAAAAAAATAAACGAGAAAAAAATTTTTAAAGACATTCAAAATTATTAACATTTACATCTAAATCTATAACTTTTAAAATTAAAATTTTATTGCAAATAAATTTTTTTTTAACCATTTTATAAATCTCCCAATTTAATACTCGATATTTAAATGTTAAACTGTTAACTTAAATAATAAATTGATGATTCTGACTAAAGACTTTTGGAAAATAAAAAATTTTGACTTAAATTTTTTATATTGTATCAACACATATGATATTATATCGAATAGTTTTTTAAACGGAAATTATTTAAATTAAATTCTAGCTATACACAGTATTTTTAGGCATGTCATCTCTTTCTCTCTCTCAATGTACAATATATCTATATTTTTTCTTCGATATTTTATTGTAAATATACTGCCTAGTAAATTTTATTTATATTTATCCAATTTTACATAAAGTATATTTTTATGTAAAATTAAACAGATAAGAAGTCAGGTTTGAAGGGGTAAAATAAATAGATCCAATAAGAGCTAAAATAGCTACCGCAATTAGAAGACACGACAAAAGTATCAGTGGCGTTACTATTATTAAAATAATTAGAAAAAATTTGTTAAAAACAAAACTTTTATATTTTTGACATACTCTTACATAGAAAATCATTTTCTCTTTGGTTGTATTATTTTCGACATAACTATAATCTGATCGAATAGTTGCGCCACTGAATGAGGTGTACAATCAACAGTAAAATATTGTTTGGTTCAGATATAGCGAATAAAACTGCATTTGCATAAAAACTTCATCCTTTCAAAATTTCACTGTGTCTTCTTCTCCAACCAATCGGTCGGCTCAGGAAAGGGAAGAAATTCGATACAGCTGCAGTTCAACCTCACGACACTGAACAGGACAGTACTTTTGCTCTTGATTGTACGTTATAACACTTAATAACATCATTGGAGTGTGTGATGCGCTGTCGGATATATCGTTAGTTTGCGTCACTCGTGTCTATCGTCAAACATCAACGTCACCAGCACCAACACCAGCACCGGGATCAGACTAGCCCGCATAGGCCATAAGCATTGCGTCAACCAACATCACCACCGGCAGCATTATAGTCCTGATTGCCACCGTTCAGCAGATTGCGGCCACCGCCGCTGTAAATAGCGGTCCGGTAACTGTACCTATTAGTTGTGGCTGGTCGTTCGGGGACCGGCGGTGGTACTAGAGCCCCTTCTGCGTTTCCTACAACTCCAGTAGGTCCAAGTGGCGTGCCCTCGTCTACCTCGCCAATACTGCTTTCAACTAACGACGATTCCATCTCACTGAACGTCAGCCGGGAACGAAGAAGATAGGCATATGTCTTATACCGCTTCAGCTGGAACGAGGGTTGCTCTGTAGAGTATTATGAAGTAAGAGGATAATTTTAAATGGAATAGAAAAGGAAAATAGAAAAAGAAAATAAAAAAGGAAATATATATCCTTTCTTTATTTAAAAAAAAATTAAACATTAAGCTTTTCAATGATAATTTCAAGTAGAAAAGGCACTGAATAAATTATTAAATAATTGAATTGAATTCTCTAAATACTTGAACTTTTAATTACCACAGGCTTAATATTATTTTTAGGCAAACCAATAGAACAAGATAGAAACCAATAAGAACAAGCATTTTAATATCTTCAAAGTTATAGGAATTAGAGAAAAATTGGTAAAAGGTTGCATGGGTAAAGAAGAAACCATTATATAAAGATGACAATTTTTCTATAAGTAGAATCACTTCGGAGAGGTAAAGGACACATTTGTTTTTTTCAAACAAAATGTTATATTTTATAACTATCTTCTGATAATGACTATTAAAAAATATATATGTACGTACGCGCATGCATAGAAAGAGGAAGAAATGTTAAAAAAAAAAATTATGATTAGAATAAAAGAATATAAATTTTTTATAAGATTGAAATCTTTTTAATCGTAATTCTGTGTTAATAGGAAATGTTTTTATGTCTAGATTTCTGAGTTTTAATTATCTATACAAAATGTGAAAGTCTTGGGGTAAAATAAGAACAGTGTGATTCTTTCAATTAATAAAGAGATTTTTTTAAAGACTTTTAAAATCTTTTTTAAAGGTTTCTTGTTAAAGATATTTTTCAGATAACTATTCAAAATTGTCAAAAAATTATTATATTACGATATGTTTCAATTGCTTAAAAGTTACCTCGTGATGCAAATATGCATCTTTTTCCTTATAATTTTGTACAGTAAGAGCCTTGGCACCTCTTTCCGGAGGATGCCGTCTGTGCTCCTCCAGTTCTGTTTCTAGCTTGTTGACCCTATCTTCATGGTCCCGCAACTGTTCTCTCTAATAACAAATTAATTTAATCCTCTTCACTTCCTTTAACTAAACAAATGAGAAAATTAATTTAATTCGAGGTATATTTATAATTCTAACATCTCAAGATATCTCAGTTTAACTTCAATTTCCTAGATACCGCAAATATTTATTATACAATATAAACCCTTACATCATGATCACTTGAAATGTTATCTTAAATGTTTTCGAAAAATAAATTCATAATTTTCAAAGTTCAATTTCAAGGGGCCGATAAAATGACAGAAAACTAATCTTTAATTAGATTTTTTCAAGGTTATTTTCATTTTTTAAATTAAATTATTAATTTTTTGTTATAACAATCTTTACTGTAATACGACTCTTCTGAAGAATTCCGATACTCGATTTAAAATTAATGTATCGTTCATAAGAGAGAGAGAGAGTTCATTAATTAGCGAGATTTAAAAATCTGGTACATGTACACGCCGGCGTCATAAATATCACCGCTCCTTTATCCAGGCAATAGTTAAGAAAAATTTAAAGAAGCTAAAAAATGAGATATCTATGGGATACTCACAGAATTTAATTTGGTATGGCTACATGGCAGCAATGGACGCTGGAATTTACGCTGAGACCCAACAGCACCTGCGAGAGGCTGACATGAAAAGCTGGCGCATACGAAATTGATGGTATCGATCCATGATTGCAGCTCCTTCGAATCACTGCAGAAATATCAGTACATTACGTCATTATTTCCTAAACTCAATTCAAATTAAAAGTTAAAATTTTAATAGATAATCATAAATTATAATTTGACGATTAAAGACATAATTAAATCAATTTAAAATTCAATTTAAGTTAAAATTCAATTAAAACCTTTATTATGAATATTTTACATATTATTTTATTTTAATATTAAATAGAAATTTTCTGAACTTGACATACGAAGTACCAACCTGGTCTGAAAGAGATACTCAGCTTGGTCGGCAGTCTGCAACCGAAAAACATGCTGTTTCTTTGTATAATCGGTCGCTTTAGTAGCTAATGCATGATGAATACGTATAGCATTGTGTAAACTGTCGTTACGGAAGCCGTGCTCATCCTTGTGCAAGTATAGCACAAGCTCACGCAATGTACAATAATACATCTTCCATCCACGTTTGCCAAATGGAGCTATGTAACATTTTATACGAAAAATATTATAAGAGATATAACAAGATTATATAACATAAGATAAATGCTATAGTTAATATAAAGAGCTAACATAAGAATTTCATACTTTTTTTGCCATTGGAGTCATAACAGCATTTACGCATAACATAGCCCTTTTTGAACTCCGTAGCGCCCGTAATATTTGGCACATCGAGAAATGGATTTCCAGTCCCGGCGATTGCCGCCGTACCATCGCCTTGCTGAATTGCTTGGTTCGTCGCTTCATCCCCTTCTTCGTCCCTAAAACAATGGAGAACGTACAGCTAAATTTATCCGAAAAATATTTGAACCAGAGTTTAGTTATTATACACTTTCTGAAAGAAATCAATATATTCCAACTTTTATTCTAAAAGAAACTATCTATTAATACTAATCACAAAGAATTTAATTAATTACTATTCTAAAGAAGATAAATTTATAACGTCACTTACAGAGCCCACTCAAGAGGAAAAGACTTGATGGCATTGTAAAGCTGCTTGAGCACTTCGCGTGGAAAGTTATCGCCATCATTGAGCTCCGACAGATTCTCAATGAATTCTGAGCACGACATTTTCCTGCCAATATTTTGACCGTGCAAGTCTGTATTAAGCAGCATTATCGCGCAAGTCAATGTGTGAACTGCATCTAAATAAATATTATTTAATAAGTTTAACCTATGTACATGCGGGAGAAAAAAAGAACATATTAATAATTTTAGATAAATATTACTCAATAATATTCTAATTTACGAAATACGCAGCTAATAATATATATTCTAAAACGCACTCACCTTGGGAATTGAAACTACCGGGATTGCAGTCCAAATATCTTTTAGAAAAGTGTACCAAGACTCTCTCTCTTTCTTGAGTCTCTCCTGTCAAACAAAATTGAGCAAGAAATTTTCTGAGAGCCATGTCCAGTGTGTCTCGTTCAAAGTTAAAGTAACGCAGGTACTCCTCCGCCACAGCTTTGCTAAAATCGTTGCTACAAACACAAAACACATGACATATTCATAATACCGATATTTTTGAAATTTGTCACATTTTATGTACAATTAATGATGGATTCTGTTAAACATTTTTGAATAACTCAATTATACAAAATATCGAATTTTTGTTTGAATTATTTCGAGAGAAAAATCGGAAATTCAGTCTTAAAGAATCCAATCAGGAAAACAGAAAAAGCTTACTTCTTGCTTAGATGTCTAGAGACATCAGACTTTTTAAAGCCATCTAAGGAATATAGACGTTTGGCCAGTCGAATCGCGGAGGGCAAATCTACCGCTTTCGGACTGTAGTGGAAACTGTGCAAACTTTCGATATCGCTCTCTTCATCCGCTGATTGCGGTGGCGATGCGCCACTTCCATGTCCCTTCTGTTCGTCGCATATTCCAACAAGTAAAGCCTCCCTCTCGTCTTCGCTCTCTTTCAATTCCTAAATTCGATAATGAGCAAATAAATAATAATATATAATTACTGCACAACAGATGCAGTAATAAATTAGAAATCAGCAAAACTTATTTTATTTTTAAACTTATTATCAGTAAAAATTAATCTTTCGATTAAGAAATTTAGTAAAAATGTCTGAAATGAACAAATTTAAAAAGATTTTTTGTGCAAATAAAATTTGATGTGTGTGCGCGCGCGCGTGTGCGTTATGAAAAAAATGTTCAAGATTTATAGGATAATTAATATTTTAGCTGAATTGAAAATGCTTAATAAACATAGAAAAATCAATTCTTTTACAGTTAGAAGTAAATATGTGTGTTAGAGTTAGAAGTGTATATGTGTCTTGTCTTTTAACAAACAATATTATAGAAATTTGTTTACATTATTACTGCATCTTGTCACGCATTGTTCTAATAGCACCAGTAAAATACTAATAATTTAATTTAATTTATTCTAAATAAAATTTGATGAAATTTCATAATATTACCTGATAACCTACACATTCGGGCGTCACAGATCCTGTGATGACTCCAGGAACCCCTGGAATTCCAGGTTGATTTCGCTGCAAATTTTGGGATGCAACAGGCTGCCCTAGTTCCCCAATGGGATTTCCTCTTCTCCTCGCCTGCCTGGGACTCGTATTTCTTGGAGTCTCCTTGTCAGGTCCTTTTACCTGAATCACTATTCTATGTTCTCCAGCATCCTGAGGATTAGCCTTCAGTCTTCTCTGAGGTGGTTCACTCGCCAGAATGGTGGAATCGCTGTCGCTGGGATCGCTGACCATCATAATATCCCTCGCGCTGAGAATATCCATTGTTTCTTCATCGTTGTAGTCGGGACTGGACATGTTGCTGATGGCCTCCGACTGGCTGAAATCGCCGTTAGCGGGGAGATGACTTCCCGGGGTGCTGGAAACCCCGGGAACAGTTTGGGCCGGAGGGAACCTACGGGAATCAGAGTTGGAGGACATAACGGACGACGAGACAGAAGTAGGGGAAGCAGGGGACAGAGAACGCTGTGGGCTCGTCGAAGAGGATGATGAGGACGAAGACGAAGATGAGGAACCGCCGTTTTGGCAGCAGGAAACAGCTGGTGAGCTAACAGGCGCGTTGTAAGTCCAGACGATTCGCTCGTTTGGCATTAGGCCTTCTGGCCGTGGATCTAGCAGCGTGTTCAGGCTTGAAGTAACATCGTCATCGATGTCGATGTCCACAGCGCTCATCGAGGGATCTTTCTGGAACTGCAAATGGTCTTCCGATCGCGAAGTACGCACGAAACCGAAACTTGAAGGAGTATTCTTGCCCGGATCGACTTGGACCAAGGCCCCCGAAGTGCTTTGCACTCCGTCGCGCCTAGCAGCGCCTACGGGTGATGTACTGGCCGAGCTGGAAGTTTTATAGACGCTTCCTCGATGATGATGGTGCTGGTGTGCCAGCTGGGTCTCATTGGGACTGCTGGGCACCGAGTTATGATGATGGTGATGATGATGATGATGATTGTGGTTGTGGTGGGCACTAGTGGTGGTGATGGTGGTAGTGGTGTGCTGATGATTGGGATTGTACCTAAGGGAGTCCACCTTTCGCTGTTGATGCTGCTTAGGCAGCAGATTACTGCTCTGTTGTGTGCGGGAGAGATTTAGCATCAGGTCACCGGTCATCATGTACGCTTCAAACCTAACAAATAATAAGCTTCATTACTAATGCGAAATATTAATAAGAACATTCTTTGACATCACAGATGATTTATCATGGATTCACAGATGAATAAAGAAGTCGAAAAAGAAAAGGAAAGAGAAAAAAAGAATATCAGTTGTAATTTAAAAGGAAAAGAAAAATTAAGCCAAGTCGCTTTACCATATTGTCAAATTCCTATATCTTTTTTTCTATATTTCTATTGCACTGTTTCCCCAATACTTTGTCATTTAGTCAAGCGTGTAATAAAAATGTAATTGTGCGCACAATCATTTTAACATGATTAAAATCGAAATAAGAGTAGCTATGTTCGAATGAATGCGATAACAGATGATTAAAACTGCGATTTTATTGCGATTCATACCGAGGTGTACTTTTCTGTCGTGAGAATTTGTCGGCGGACAGAGGCTCCCATTGGGTCCGTTCTTCTTCCTTAAAATGGTCCACAGGTGGCAAGAGTGCCTCTAATTCCGATGAGAGAGAGGCATCGCTGCACGAGCCGTTGCTCCTCGTTGTCGCTGCAGGCGTCGGTGTCAGCATTGGCGAGTCTATGGACATTTCTGATGTGACTGGCATCTTCTTGAGGTCCTTCTTCTCTACATTGCTGGAAGCGACGATGTTCTTGGGATTGTTCGCCAAGACATCTTTTGAAGATTCTGTACCTTCATCCTTCGTAGGTTGTCCGGGGGAAAGAAGGCGACGAACATGAGCCTTCACCGCAGGATCTGCGTAATTTTTTTCTGTTTAACATCTAAATCTTTATTACGCTCTATATTACGTTATTTTATTGTCATTATACCTAAAATATTGCGTTAAATATATTTTTTATCAAGTCATGTTCGGTAAAAATAAATTTGGCGTTTTTATGTGTTCGTAATTGAAACAAAATTCTATTAGAATCTATTTGAAATTCATTGAAGAATACTAATTGAAAGCTATTCAATATAATTTTATCATTTTGTGTAATTAGAAAAACACGTTTTTTTTTAATTGCACATAACTTAAAAACTTTCAGTATTCCTGTTAAAAAAATTGAGAATTTATCTCAACGCTAGAGATTTGGTAATTTTCATGATTTACTATCTATATAATTAAAATTACAATCATCATAAAAAAATGAATTGCCATTATTACCAGTAAGTAGTTACAAATTGATTGATAATAAAGATATTAATAAAAACGTTCTAAGAAAATTATGGAAGTTGTGAAAAAATGCAGGAAATGTTCCTTTAAAGCAAAACATAAGAGATCATTGAAATTGTCTGACATCAAATTGTTTGTTATTATTATTATCAGGCAAAAGATTAAAATTAACAGAGTTTAATAAATTCGTTAATTGAAACTAATAAAAATAATAAAAAATTATAATAAACAATAAAAATGGAAAACAAAAAACATAAAAGCGTCCCTTGAAAGATCAATGTAATCGTCTGACAGAAAATCGTTTGTCGTTCTCGTGCATCGTTTGAAAGCCGCTCGTGCGGATAATCACGCGTCCTTGGTCATCGGCCATCCCTTTACGTGGAGTAGGTGCGTAACTTTTTCTGTTTATCGCGTTACCCACAATAGTTATTACAGCGTTATTTCTATTATTACTACAGTTTGAGGTTCAAGAACGTGTGTAGACAATGATCTATCATTAGATAGCTTACGATCGTAAGAGTTCAGCAGCCTCGTGAATACATAATCAATTTGCATTTATAGTATAAACGACGTTTGAATGATATATGTATACAACAAAATCATAAATTTTATATAGAAGATTAATATGTAAGCTTTTGTAAATTATTGGTCATGCATTATTAAGAGATCTCACTTACCCCTTCGCAGCTTCAAAGTAACGGGATCTGAAGACAGTCGTAGACATTTCAATACTAAAACAAATCAATAATAAAACAAATTAACTTTTAAAATAATTAATTTTAAAATCAGAATTTATATTTTCTTCATTCCTTCCTTCTTTCCACTCTTTTATCTCCTTCCTTTCCATACAATTCGTTTTTTCTCTTTCGTCTTTAAGTATATATATTAAATTATTTTGTTACATATGTATACTTTTTATTTCTCCAATAAATAAATAAATAAATAAATAATAATGTATGATTCTAAAATGTTGTATTATTTTATATGGAGTACAAGGAAATTCATCTAACTTAAAATTAATATAATAAAAATAATTTGGAATTTATGTATCATGTACATAATTCCATAAAATTTTATATAATTTTTTAATTATCGTTATAATATAATTAATTAAATTAATTACATATTTTTAACAAATTATCTTACAGATTCTGTTCTCTGAAGTATTATCAAGTTCTATTTCGATGGTCATGTCCAATTAATGGAATCAAAATTCTAATTAATCCATCAGAGTTACATTATTTAATTATGTTAGATTTACATGTTGAATCATATTGCCTTAAGTGACGTTTAATTTATATAATAAATGACAAAATATAAATATAAAAAAAAATCGACTCTCAAAAGCGTGAAAAATCGCAATTATTTTGTTTTTTATTATTTATATTTTAATTAATATATAAAGAGGATAATATAATTCGTAAAAAAAATATAATAGATTTTTTAATAATTCTTAGTATATACAAACATACATTAGATACTTTTTATATTAGATATTATTATATTTTATATTTAAACTCGCAATATTGCGAGAGAGTGATGATAAAACAATAATTCCACAATAATAATAATTGAATTTGAAGAATCATCATGTACGTATTAGATCAAGAAGTAGATTTAGTAAATATAATATTTTTACCTTCTTTCGTACTGAATCGATTGACATCAACTTCGTTCACCCTGAGTATGACATCACCAGCTTCGACCTGAAAAAATCAAGCAGAAATCATCTCTATAAAAAATATACATTATATAAACATTATATTCACATTTCAGCACATATGTATATATCTTTGTTACATATCGAATTCGTTAAAATATAATTAAAGAATGATGACACCTTTGATCATAACATATTTTTAAATAATGATATAAATATTAATCTATGCATATGGATATATTTTGACGCACAACCGATTGAAAACGCATACGATCGCCGTTGCGTGAAAGCCTGAAAGCAAGTCCTGTTATGAAATTACATTGGAGGCAAGAAAAGTTCAATGAAAGGATACTAGTTTATCTGCACCAGTTGCTTTACCTCCAGTAAACAATATGACATTTGTTCAATCTTTATAAACACGTCGTCAATTGTTTTATTAACTTAAGTGTCTCTTTTCTTATGTTACATAATTATTTAGATGAATTCTCACACAAAGTTACGAGATTTACCTCACAGAGTGCCATGTACTCAACGTAATCATATCCATCCCTTTCAGAACATCCACTTAGAAAGAAGTCAAAAGGTCGCAAACAGCACGACAGGCAGGATGCGAGTTTGGGCATTCGATGCACACGTTAGGATACGATTCCGAATTCTTTATTCACATTGAAAGAGCACTGACCACTCGCAACCGACAAAATGCGACTGATCGAATGCGTGCCGGAACGTGAAGCTTTCGGCCAGTGGCCAATTGTATTTTCGGATCCGCGATGACATTGACTTTCTTCCCGCTGCCCTCTAATCCGTCCTCTATTAGAGTATTGGACCATTCTACGCACGATGCACTTTGACTTGTGTAAACAATCATTATATATCGATGGAATCGCAATACAAGGTATTCTATAATGTTAAGACCCTACTTCTCAGAGATGAATTCAGTACTGGAAAAAATCATATGAACACGAATGTCTATTTGATCTTATTTTCTCATATTTCCAAGTTTCTCGGATTTATTATAATCAGATAGAGATTTATTATACTAGACCAGAACACACAATTTGTTGTGACTTTATAACAAGATTAAATAAGATGCGTGCTTATATAAACGTTTATTCAAGTGCAAAATCCATCAGTGAAATAAAGCCAGTTAGCGCATCATAAATCTTTCTAAGCTTCTTTTTAGGAAAAGAGGTGGTAGAAACCACGAGATACCAAATATATATTAATTAATAAAAATTCTCTTGCAGATGGAAATTTCATTAAAATTAAAAAAATAAAAAACTCATCACAAGAAGCTCAAAGAAGATCAAAGAAGAGTTAAATCTCTGAAAACACACTGTATAAACTAATAATAATAAATGAGCATCATCTTCAATATGTCTGAATAGTCGTTCAATCATCTTGATACACCACGAATAACATGCAAAAGATATCGGAGGATTCACGGATTATCCCTTCGGAGACTGAAACGACCAAATTATCAAGTGGGGAAAAAAAGTCCTGCGACTTAAAAAAAAAGCAGATTTCTGAAGATAAAGTTGTCAAATTTCGTTGTGATTTTCCTTCTACGCAAGTTGAAGTAATGTTGGCAAGAGGTTGGGCACAGGTAATTTTTTGTCAAGTTTTTGATATTATACGGAATCTCTATATACAAAATACCATTTAATAAGAAAGACATTTATTTAATGATACACATACAGATGAAGGGAGAGGAGAGAGAAAAAGTTATATATAGCACTCTCACTATTAAAAAAAAGCATTGTAGATCCTAGCATTAATTAATGATAATATTGATAATATAGCACCTACACACCACTACAAATAGAGTTCGAATATATGACATAATTAAATGCTAGAAGCTCTAAGATACTGTAAATAGATGTTAAAAATATTGGATAATTATAAATATAACCATGGATAATCGTATTTACACACGCGCAAAGTAATGAAAAATAAAAAGTGAATGCAATATTTAAGCTTGAGATATATCTGTATAATACCATATAATACTATCTGTATATCCTGAATTAAACAGTTAAAAATTTGTAGTGGTGAGAATGTCAGATTAGTGAAGGTAATTGGAACGTTGCATCTTTCTTCTTTGAGATAGTCGACCCCGAAGATACTAGCTGGCACCTGTGGTGGTGCGAAACAGGGGATGTGCTGCGACAGGCGTTGGACGGGGATCGGAAGAAGCTGCGTCCTTACCAGCGGGTGCCGCATTTCCGTAACCACTATGAGCTCACGCGGAAGAACTACCTGTACCGCAATCTCAAACGCTACAGAAAGGCTCTCATAAGGGCTGGAAAAACAGCCGAAGCTCGCATCAGCGATGCCATGCCTGTGACCTTCGAGCTGCCTAGCGACTACCGGATGTTCGTCGAGGAATATCACAAGTAAAATTATTTGGTATTTATTATTTACTTTTTGTTTATTATTAATTAGATAAATATTATTAATTGGATTAATTTCAATTTTAATATTATATTCTTTTTTATAAATAAAGTTTATCACTATCCTACCTAACTCTTAACGATTTTATCGTTATCGAAATATTATATTTGATCAGAAGTTCTTATCGAAAAAAATATCACGAGCAAGAAATAAATATCGATACGCGATATTGATATTTTAAGGACTTTTAAGATTATATAGATGTATTTCATGTAAAAAGAAACTTTTCATGTAATTCTTAAATATATTTATTCAAAATATTATAAAATTCATGTATCTGCACAATTTCCATGTTGAACTTTTAAATTTTTTACATTTGTATGCACGCGCGCGCACACACACACGCACATACACACACACAAAATATATTTTCGTAATGTCAAATTTTATTATATTTATTATGTATTACAAAAATCTGCAAAAATTGGTTTACATAATACATTTTGTATTCTTCGTATTCAAATAAAAATGTGAAAGAAATTTTAGAGAAAAAAATACGATCGGAGTATATAGTTATGTGGAGTTAAAATTATGGAGTTAAAATCAATGAAATGATAAATGATGATCGTAGGCAACAAGGAGCTACGTGGATCGTCAAACCAGTAGCGAGATCGCGAGGCAAGGGTATCTTTCTGTTTAGGAAGCTAAAGGATCTTGCGGAATGGAAAAGCAGAGGGGCTAAGTCGCAGCAATCATCGGGAATTCCAACTGAGATTTATGTCGTTCAAAAATACATAGATAATCCTTATCTCGTCGCAGGTTAAAATTCAGATCTTTTACTTTTCAGTATCGATACAATAAATAATTTAGATGTATTAATTAATAATTGTAATTTCAACAGATCGAATGTATTCACATTTTTGGATATATCGTATATTTAATATTATTTATATTAAATATATATACATTAATATAATTAATATTATTACAATAAATAACATAAATTAAAACATATTTTATTATAATATAAATTATAATAAAAGTTATACATGTAGTTGAAAAATTGAAATTCAAGTGTGCGAGCTCGCTTGTGTACATACTTAAATTTCATGACTATTAATTCCTCAATTTTAAGTAATGACTAAAAACTGAATATTTAATTGTTTTATATATATATATATATATATATATATTATATATATATTTTTAAATATACTTTATTAATATCTACTTTATATATACTCGACATATACGCTATATATAATTTTATATTTTGTTAATTATTGCTAATTGATGTTAGGTATTAAAGTAAAATTGTGAACTAATTCCATTGTAGGTATCTTGAATCCTTTCAACATCATCTCATTTATTTTGCAATAAAATTTAAATCCTTGATTTCAGGGCGAAAATTCGATCTACGGATTTATGTATTGGTGACATCATTTCATCCTTTGAAAGTGTGGCTGGCCAGAGAAGGTTTTGCCCGTTTGTGTGGCCAATTGTTCGATCTGGAAAACATTGACGACAACAGAGTGCACTTGACGAATACGGCAATACAGTTGAAAGCAAGTCAGAACGCCGAGGGTATCTCTTCGATGAAAGGCAAGAACGGGGAATGGAACTGCAAATGGGCATTGAACAAGCTCAGAGATTATTTGACAGCTTATTACAAGGCGGAAGTTATTGAAAATTTGATGCAACGCATTGCAGGTATTCATAAAATTATCAAACTGTTATATATATTACTGTTATATGTTAATAATATTTGACGAATACTTTAATCGCATCGTTTTGTACAATTTATCTTGGTTCATGTAATATGAATGTATTATATCTATGTTTATTACAGGTGTAATAATGGGGAGCCTACTGGCAGTACAACCAGCCATGATGCAGGATCGCAACTGTTTCGAACTCTATGGCTACGATATATTGCTTAGCGATGATCTGCGACCTTGGCTATTGGAAATTAACGCATCCCCAGCTTTAACGGGCACCGACAACGAGGATCAACGTCTGAAATCCGATCTGGTCGACGACGTTCTCAACGTCCTCGACTTTGAGGTATCAACAATCAAATTTAAATTCTTTATACATATATTATTATGCATACCGTATATAGCTAATAATAAAAATATTTATATATATTTATATTTTTTTATACATTTAGATATATATATATATATATATATATATACCCTTGTAATTATTTTTTATATTTATCTAATATATTTTTTATGTTCTTGATTAAAACCTTTTCAAAATATTATAAAATGGATATTAAATAAAAGTTTAAAATTTCTTAAGACATTTCATATAAATAAATCGATAATTTTGTTTGGAGGGTCGCTTCAGCGGACACGAGACCAGAATCGGAGGGCTGGATCTGCTCTGGGACGACGGACCAGTTTGGACCAGCTGCCCATACCCCGGCATTCGCACGGATGCAGTTTCCAATGATCTCAGGAGGCTCAACATCTTTCTCGGAGCGATTAATGATCGTCAAAAGCAACTCTCTTTATTAAGAAGTCAGCTGATTGAAAAACGTAAAGCAGGCCAAAATTACTCTCCCATGGTGCAATATTGTTTAAAATAAACTCAAACAAATTTTAAGATCGTCAATGTTTAAATTATATTTTAAAAATTTATTAATCGACAATTAATTTCAATAATTCACTACCCTTATTAGCCTCAATTATTACCTCAATATTTTTTACGTAGTTGGTATACTTGATATTTGATATCCACAAAATTAGCTCGTGAAATTTCTGACTTCTCTTCTGATTGTGAGTTATTAAATATTATTCGCAAAACTGTGCCGTTACGCAGAAAGAATGCAGCTGGTGCACTCTCGCTTTTACATCACATATCTTGTCTTCGTCATTTTTTTCTTCGTTTCCAACGTCAAAACTAAATTTAGCCCAAGACTTGCGCGACTTTGTAACCACATCAGTAACCAGTCTTTTCTACTTGATTATATCTAAATGTTGTTTAAATCATTTATTTATGACAGCAAAAGTATCTTGATTATGTTCTCATTTATTTCTTTTTTCTTTATCATAGATTATATATACATAAGCAATATTGATACATGAGCAAAGATAAACAAATCTATTTTTTATTAAAACTTAACGTTTAAGTTTTTATTTTCTCATCAAAAATTGTAATTAATTTTAAAAAATCACTACACTTAATGCTACCAATTTGAGAACTTTAAACTTAAATAAATAATTTAAGATTCCCAATTGTTAAACTCAAATAATAATTGAAACAATTAATAAAAATTTAACTTAACAAGATTATTATTGTGCTATTATAAATTTATATTTATAACGTTAAGGATGACAACTTACGAAAAAACAAATAATAAGCAATATTTTAATTCTAATTAATTATTGATTCTAGAATCCTAGATCCCGTTGGAAATAATATATCTTATTTTTACTTCGAGTATCGCAAAGGTGCTTAGGTTGTACTCAGGACTGTCGATTCTCATTCATGTACGTATATCGAGTGCTTTTTAAAGAACGTTGCGAAAAGCCTTATTCTCAAGTGCTAAATTTCATTCTTCCTTCCTCTTTACAAAAGCATAAGTTTATTGGAAAAAACTGTAAGCTGTAAGCTGCAATATTTTACGTATTCTAAGGACATGCTTAAATTTTCTTCGTCTATTTCAAGCCAGTGGTGGAAAAATGCAATTTCTTTCTCTTCGAGTCAGTATCGTGGAGCTCGTATGTAAAATACCTTATGAGAAGCTCTCATTTCTTGCACTTCAATTCACTCGTTTCAATGCTTATCGATGAAAAATCAATCTCCGGCGCGGACAGCACACGTAAATATCGACTTTAAAACAATTGTAGCGTTTATTTATAAAGAATAATCTCACCTATATATCGTAGGAATGTGAAAACTTAATAAATTTTATTTCTCTTATTTATCGTTATCCTTTGTTACATTTATATTATTAAATAAATCCATTATTTTCTTTATTTATAAAGATAAAATTTCTCACTCTAGAGCAGCAAAAATCAATCTTGCGAGAATTGTAGCATCTCGCGTGTTACTTATCGATTCGCGCGAGTATAAATTTCTCAAACTGGGTGCACACAAAAGTGATTTTGTTAAATTGTTTATCCCAAGGTTACAAGATTTAATTTCCAATGATGCAGATGCAGATGTGGGAAAAATCGTTAATCATCGCGCTGTTTTATATTCTTAAGAATCAATTTCCCATGCCGCCGCGCCGTAGTTATGCCGTAAAAGCGTAAGGACAACCGTATGAAAATCGTTGTTTCATTTATTTGGGGGGGGGAGGGGGAAACGCGTACCATCGCGCAAAAATCGATCGCGCGAGAATCGTTTATCCGTAAGGATCAATTTCCGATGGGAAAGGTAGGCGAAAATCGTCCTTACGACGCGGACGCGACGGCACACACACACACACACACACACACACACACACACACACAAGCACCGTTCTACACTCTACAGCCGGAGGCCGGAGCCGTCCTGTAACTCTAGTGGAGACTAGTGTGTAAAGTGTAACTCACCTTGCCGCTCCTGGCCGCCGGTGAGTTTTCGACGATGTCGTAGATGACGTGGGCGGCCGGCAGGCCCGCCGACGCCGAGGCGCCGAGCAAGGAGAAGCCGAAAGAGCCGCCGGAGCCGGAGTCGCCGCGGCACAGGGTGACCAGCAGCTCCTCCTCAGCCATCACGGCACATTGATCCTCACCTCTTCGCTGTCATTTGCCGTAATGTCACGTTTTCACGATCTCACACACTCTCTCCCTCTCCCTCTCTCTCTCTCTCTCGCAACTTTGCACTTCCGATCGAGGAGGTAACGGGTAAAGGGCGCACCTTCCGTATTTGGGTTATCCTCGCCCTCCGCGCTTCTGTCTTCTGTCACCCACCCGACCCGACAACTGTGAACTGTGTATCTATCACTCGGGGCAGTCGGGGCAGTCGGGGCACGCACACCCACGCGCGGGACGGGGAAGCGCCCACCCCCCTTCCGCGCGCCGCACTGCGAACGATCGTCGGTCGCGCACGGTCACGGTCTCTCTCGTTCTCAATGTTCTCATTCGACGCCGCGAGGGAAGAAAGGAGATACGACGACTGCTGCTTCGAGCTTCGAGCTTCGAGGCTCGCGGCGGCTCACCCCGCACACGCGTGCGCCACTCGCCGCTCTTCTCTCGCGAGACTCGTCACTCGCGACTCGCGGTCGCCCTGGGTCGCCCGTCGCGGTAGAAGAGATCTCTGACGACTCGGACCTCGGACGGCAGAGCGAACTTCAGCGAACTGGAGACTGGAGACTGGAGACGCGACTACGGACGTACGGACGCGACGCCGTGTACTTATACAGCAGCGTCGCGGATCGCGGATCGCGGCGAAAGACGCGCGAGTACAAATAATAATAACAACTTTCTCACCTGGCCGGTGGACAACCCGCAACTGATTAGCGAGCGCCGAGCGCGCGGCGCCACCTGCGCGCGCCACCGGTCTTTCACCTCGTCACCGCGAACCCCCTCCATGACTCGCTGTCGACCAATCGCGCAGCGTGCCGATCAGGAGCGTGTATAGTATAGGCGAGTGCGGCAGTGCGCGACTGAGGGGAGCGGACGTTTTTCAGTTTTCCGATTTACACGTGTTAGATGTAACGTTAAATGTAGCTCATGTTTTAAAATGCCTCGTATCTTATTTTGAGGCATTATTGTGTTTAAATATAGCGATTTGCCAAAAAGACTGATTTTACAGATGGTTCGGTTGTAGCGAACGTTGGCGAATCGGCGATTGGCACTGTTGCCCGAGTGTCGCCAGTGTCGCCTGTCGTCGTGTCGTCAGTCGCCACTGTCGCCAGCGCCAGTACTCGCTCGCCACTCTCGCCAGTCAGCCTGCAGCCGCCTCAAGCCGCCTGCAGCCAAGACTGCCAAGAGTTGAGCCGAGACCGAGAGCCGAGCGACTATGGAACCGATCGCGCATCTTGTCAAAGTGTCCGTCCCGAATTATCTGGCTGGCCTACCGATTCCCGAGTCGATAGGCGGATGGTTCCGGCTGGGAGGTAATTTTCACCGTACAGTTTCATGCCTCGCGTCAGCTATTGTTTTACCTCGACGTACCGTTTTCCAGACTCCGACATAACTCACATAACCTCTCGATTTAAAAGACTGTTTAATTATTTTCTAATTCATGTCGTTTTACTCCTTTTTTTCTTTATGCCAGTGAGGGACTGGTTTGCCCTTCTGCCACCTACTGCCCTTCTCGCGGGTGTAGGATACATGTCCTACAGGGCGTTTTGTCCTCATGGCAGACCTGCGGTATGTATTTTATGCCTATCTGTGCCTATCTCTTGTATAGAAAGTATCAAGGACAACAAGAGTTAGTGTTGATCCGTTATGATATCTATGAAAGTTATGTAACTTCCAGATAATGACTTTCTCAACTTGCCATAAACTTGTTGCAAACTGAGTTGTAATGCTTAACTGTTCTGTATTTTAAAAAATTCAAATATTATACTTGGTATGTACACAGAAAAAATGTCATTTAAATAAAACTCGAGTTATGGAACGTTTTATTTTCTACCTCATTTCTAACGCAAAGAATATAATAGTGCAATTGCAAGAAAAAGTATCTCATCTGTATTCTGGATAAATTAATTTTTACTTAACATTGTCATTATTATCATTTATATATATATTATATTTATATATATATATAATGAATAACGATAGAAACCAAATTATTCCTTTGTTAATAATTTTACTATTTTTATGATAATCTTCTTTTAATAATATGTTTATAATTCTATTAATTTTTCCAACCACTTCCATGTAATAATGCAAATTATTTATTTTATAGCCAAATGGTCGCGTTAATCTCAAAATAAAGAAAGACATTGCGAAAGTAGTGGACACTGTTGATATCGAAGATATCTCTGAAAAAGCTGTATTTTGTCGCTGTTGGAGATCTGAAAATGTAAGTTCTTTCCTTATATAAATTTCCTAAGATCAGAAAAATTATACATTTTGATATTCCATTTTGTTTCTTACAAAAAGACACAAGCAAATGAATAAATAAAAGAAAAATTAGTCCTAATTATTTTTCAATTTGAAATTTTTTATAAATATTTATTACTTATATTCTTTAAAATAACTTTTTATTAAAAGTTGTGAGTGTGCATATATCTACATTTTTAATCATTTTTTATATATATAGTGGCCTTACTGTGACGGTACTCATGGACGTCATAACAACGAGTGCAATGACAACGTGGGTCCACTTATCGTCACGAAGAAGAGCTAAATATCGTTACGTTGACTAATTATCATCACATATTGGTAATTTCTCATCGCTGTAAGATAGCTATTTACGCGCCAGATTGTAGATAAATATGGGAAGAGTCAAATGGACGAATCTTTATTCCCCTCTCTGTAGATAAATTTTACAAAATAATGTCTACCATTTTTACTTTTTAAGATGTCTGGTTTTCATAAGGGAAGGTTTATAAATAAATTTATTTTTCCGTAATATATTCAGTGGCTTTTTATTTTTATGCATAATTATTGAATCAATAAACGATTAATATAATTGATAAAACAAAATGAATAAATAATTCTATTTCACATATATATTCGTACCATCTACACAATTATCTTTCAGTAAGATTAATATATACAAAGCGTTTTGTGACATGATGTCTTTTGATTATCTAGCATAAGATTAGAATTCAATGTTATGAACACTTGTTATTTTCAAAAAGGCACGATGAACTTTATATATCTTTTATGAAGGAAAGTAAGATCTATTTTAACTTGAAATTTGTTTAAAACGGTACAACGTCTTGTGAATGAGAAATTTACACAATAAAAAAAATATTTATATTACACTTGCTATTTAAACAAAAAATCAAAGGTACATTTTTAATAACTATTTTAATATCTGAACTAAAAATTAAAATAGTCACCTAAAATAAAGTTGAAGTTTTAATCAATTATGAGTCTAATGCATTTATTATTGAACTTTGTCTTTTTATGTAACATATAAACATGAAAAATGTATAAAATATATTCTATATCCTTTTCAAAAATTCATTTATATTTTAAGCAGAAATTAACAGAACCCCTTGTTGAAACTATGAAAACAATAAAATAAAATATAAAATTTTATGCTATTACAATATACATGTATATAACAAAATAAAATATTAATGTAACAAAGGTTATGTTATGTTATGTACATTTAATTTCGCTTGTTCAATAATTGTAAATATACTTGTAATAAATAAATTATAACTTATGATTAAAATTGAGAAAATATTAAATACAAATACAAGCCTTATTATTTATACTTATACTGTGGCACTGTGGTCTTGTGGTAAAGCGCCAGACTCGTAACCCCGTGGAACCGGGTTCGAGTCCACCTGATCACAGGAATTTTTATATTCCAAACTGCACCCCCCGCACGAGTGGGGCTTGTGCGGAGAAACTGGGCTATCTTTCGAAGCAAAAATTAAATTTGAAATTGGTCGTCAAACTTGGGGAGCTTGGGAGTTTTATACTGCTTAAGTATATTGTTGGTCGCTTTAATAAAAATAAAAATATTGTCAGTAGAGGCTAACCCAATTATTTAGCAAAATTATTCGAATTACGAGACAAAGTTACCTGCAATGCCAAAGAAATTGAACTGAGGAACTGAGAAGAAATTGAATTGAGGAATTGAACACGTTCTTTTATCCATTCCCTGGATTCCAATATTTTTATTAAAGCGACCAACAATATACTTAAGCAGTATAAAACTCCCAAGCTCCCCCCCCCCCCCAAGCTTGACGACCAATTTCAAATTTAATTTTTAGTCCGATAGATAGCCCAGTTTCTCCGCACGAGCCCCACTCGTGCGGGGGGTGGTTTGGAATATAAAAATTCCTGTGATCAGGTGGACTCGAACCCGGTTCCACAGGATTACGAGTCTGGCGCTTTATCACAAGACCACACTGCCACCCTCGGTGATAACAATAACAGTAAAAATATAAATAATAAAACTAATTATGCACTAATCGCGTAATAAAATTCGCGATTTTTATTGTAAATTGCTATTTTCCAAGATTTAATTAGAAGATATTTTCAGTAAATTATCTCGTGTCCGAGATATATCATTTTCTTCGTAAATCTACCACTTGGAGTGCCATTACGTCTAATTTGTAGTGTCTTGCTTTCTGAAACAGTAAAAAGTGTGTAATGTAAGTATTCATGATACCAAACGTACCAAACCAAAACGACAATATTAATTATGTCAAGATCGAATTATTAGTTATCAATATTTATGGTTACTATTGTACAGTAATAGAGTATCAATACTCCATTTTTTAATTTACTAACTCAACATTTAATTATATATTATTTTTATTATTAATCACTCAAATTTTAATTAATATTGTTAAAAATGTTATTAAATAAATTGTAATATATTTACTGTATATAACGGTGGTTCAGTAGGATGTGGATGAAATCCCGTTTCTCTGCAATTTGCGATAAAATCCAAGCCGTAATCAGGTGTTAAGATAAAGAATCCTGTCCTGTAAAAAATATTTATAATAAAAATCACACCAAATATCAAAACAAGTTGTGATTTTATTCTAAGTTAATAGACAATTAAAATTTTTATATTATATTTGTACATCAGGGAGGGGACACAAATTTATACACGTAAGTACGCTTCAAAGTTAATGTAGAATAGGTATTTATCCAAATTTAAAAAAAAAGAAGATTACTACAAAGCTAATAATCGTAAAATTTAATTTTGTTTGAATCTAAAGAGGAAACATGTATATTAGGAAGGATACTAATCCATAATTTAGTTGAATTTAGCTGAATTCAACCGAATTCAGATACCAAATATTTAAATAACCGTTTGAAGAATTCAACATAAAGTGTACACAAAATTTTTTCATACGTACTCATCATATTTAGGCGCACAAACTATCGCTATAGCTTCCGCCATCATCAGTTGATAAGCACAATGCGTATGAAGATCTACGCTTGATAAAAATGCAGTCTGTGTAGGATGTGTCTATAATAATACGTAATACATAACATAATTATATTTAAAATAGACAAATTAAAAATAGAAATTAGAAATAAAAACGCAAAGTAAATATTACGTACATGTATCCAACCGAGAGTGATAAGATTATGCTGATCCTGATAATCAAAGATATCTTCTTCGTTGTGTGTAGTACAAGAATCTGGGGTGCCAGTTTGTTCCGGTATTAGTAGATGCGTTACCATCAATTTATTTCGCTCTAATCGCCCAGCCAAAATACCACATGTTTCTTTATTGCTCGTCGTGTTGCTAAAGGCAAGCGCCAGAAAGCTGTGCATTAATTTGGTCGGCAGGATAACGTCGCGCAAAGATAAACCGTCGCTCGTTAGTAAAGAAGGTTTTGTAGAACGATCCACTGTCGGTGTTTTTCTAAAAAAAATATATATATATTAAACATGACAATATACATGCATATCATTATACATATATTAGTATACTTTAAACACATCAAATCTTATTATGTATAATTATTAAGCTGACTCTTAATTATCGCCAAGATGTATCATACTTTTAATAAAGTAATTTTAAACAACGAAACTTACATATCCTTGGAGGTCTTGAATGCTTTATCATCATCCATAAGGCTCATCACAGTTTTCGGTGCAATGGAAGGCAAAGGCTTTGTTTCCACTGGTACATTCGCAGTAATAGCAGCCTTAGCCGCTCTGACAGCAGCCAGAGCAGCCATTTTGTTCCTTCTGTTTTCCTCTTCCTTATGCCTGAGCAAAAATATATGACGCTATATAACTAGATTCTTAATAAAAATTATTGATTTCATGCTTTTTCAATAACAAATATATAAGACAATTAAACACCTTTGAAGTTCTTCTTGCCTCAAACGTTCCTTTTCAATCCTTTCTCTTTCTTTCAAATCCTCTAAATACTTATCAAACTCTGCTTGATATTGATCCAATAACTGTTTTTTCAGTTTCTCTGCTTTAGGAATGACTATTCGTAAATCATCCCTATTCGTCGCCCTATCTTTGGCTGATACACTATCATATTGCGGATGGTCCCTTATTTTATCCACAAAAAGTCTGTTATAACAGGAAATATTTAGTAATAAATAGATATAAATATTTAATTCCAATATTTGATGTAAATAAATAATTCTTTTTAGAAAATATATTAAATTTGCATTTATTACTTAAAAATGTACTTGTTATATGTAACATAATAACGTAAAAGTTATTATGAATTATTACCTACGTTATAAATTTCATATATAATGTAAAGGCATTTTCGTAGCTGCCATCTTGCATGTTCATGTTCGCTAATCTGACCATTTCCACTCCAGTACGATAATATCTGAAATTATAGAGGTAAAAAGATTGGAAAAATAAATTGTATCACTTTTGAAATTGATATATAATTATTGGCAATTATCACAATATTCCTATTATAGTATATATGCGAGTTTTTACACCAAGTCATAAATGTCTTAATATGAATTTATGCAGTAAAACAACCATATATACTTTTTAACAATAAACAAAATCCCCTTACTGTCCAATTTTAAAACCATTTTACAATCCAATATTTTAATTCTGCATTCTGGATTCCTTGTGCAGAAATATACTATTTTTACTTCTTACAAATTTCAAATATTTTTGAAATAGCATTCTTTCTAGTGATATTTTACAATTGTATTTCAATATAACGAAATAATAAATATATATTTTTTACCTTTTAGGCGCAATATTTGGATCAATTTCTACTCTCGAGGCATGCTCCGTAAGAGCCTTGATCCGCTCCTTGGGGTCTGTGATACCCATTTCTTTCCAAGACTGATTGGTTTTGTTCATCTTTTAGGTTAGTTCTGCTAAACTTCTAATATATTAACAAATGGCTGAAAAATCTTCAGATTCTCTCAATTTTCCGATGTTATAGGTATCCGTCTCGGCGTCATTTTGATGTTCGAAATGAGAAAAGATGTAGAAAAATATTAATAATTCAAGTTCTAATTAAAAGATCTGCCGCACTTAACAAACTGCAATTTGTGATTTGTGCTCTTTGATAACGTTTTGATAACGAATTCGGTAGGTTAGGAATGCACTTGCACCTTGCACTAATGCACTAGCTCGTTTTCCCTCTCTCTCTCTCCTCTCACCTTCTTTTAAAGGTTACTTTCATGAAGCAGAAAGGCGGCCTGCGGCCACGCCAGCGTCAGCGTCGTCAGCCAGCGTTCCGTTGCTTCTTGCTTCTGCTTGATACCATTTTATTGGACCGATACTGGACTACTTGATACGTCATACGTCATACGTCACTCGCACCCGTTTTCAACGTTCGCGTTGGAGCTATTTAGCAATTAGCATTACGCATTTTCTGACACTGCCGATAAAATCTCCCTACTTGGAATATTTTTATTTTTCGTATAAAAGTATGTAAAAATTAATATTTGAAAGAATTAATATAATTTGTTGTGAACGTATAATAAACGAATCGCAGTATCCATAAGTATACGCTTTTATGTATAGCCATTGGGTGCGTTCAGCCGATGATACTCCGCTAGCCTAGCAATCGTGAGCGGTCGCTCGTTTCCTCTCTTTTAATCCATTGGGTGAAAGAAGAGAAACGAGCGAAAACGAGCGACTGCTCACGATTGCTAGGCTAGCGGAGAGCGGAGTATCGGCAGAACGCAGCCATTCATTTGACTTGCGTAGTGTCACGTACGTGATACCGGACAACCGGACTAAAATTAACTTGCACATTTAACTTGGATCATAAAGCGAAAAACGAATGCTATGTAAGGCAAGCATTAATTGTTAAAGTGAGAAAAATAAACGCATAAACGCGAAAGTAAAAAAAAGACGTGTAATAGTGGCGTTGCATCGCTCGTCGCTCTTGACGCGTGAAATTGACCGCGCGCCGTGCGCCGCACCCCGCGCCCCGCGCGGGAAACGAGAAACGAAGCGTCTCCGCCATGTTGATGACGTATGACGTTTCCCTTGCCGCCCTTACCTCTTGCACTTTCAGAACGCGGCGTCCCGGCGTGTCGGCGTCGGCGTCGGCGTCCACGGAACGGTCGGCTCCGGAACGAGTGGCGTCACGACTCATTAATGGTAAAAATAACACATATAC